>PVKB01007393.1:0-36145 GCA_004027205.1 Ctenodactylus gundi | reverse complement strand
GGAGGCTGAGATAGGAAGATTGCCTTGATTCCAAGGCCAGCTTGGGCTCTGTAGTGAGTTCAGGACCATTCGGGGCTACAGAATTAGACTCTGTAAAAAAAAAAAGATACATTCAGGTTATCATTACATCAGTCAATTTTCCTAGGATAAACTTAAGTCAGAGACTGAATAGGTGAATTGTTACATTAAGTGAACTTAAGTCTATATCACAAGAGTAAATTACACATACTCAATAGATATAATGGCATACTTAGTTCTCAGAAAAATTTTTACCTTTCATAAATTATTTACTCGTATTTCACTAACTGCTAACATTTTCCCAGATTTTATCATTTTAACTACCTATCCATCCATAAATTCATGCATATTTTAAAAAGATTTTATACAATTCCCCATGTTGAATACAGTTATTATCTTTTGAAAGCTAATATACTATTAAAATAATAATTATGGGGGGAAGCTTCAGAGATTTTATGAGAAAGTTGGTACTGCTTTAGTGGGATACCAATCAAATGATTCAAATAACAACCTATTTTTTATTACACATTCTCCTATTTAGATGTTTCCTTTTCACTATGTTCTTTGGTGCTGTTTGTCTCTCTGTCTGTCTCAAAGATTCCTTCAAGTATTTTCTGCAATGCTGGGCTTATGGTCGCAAGTTTCCCTAGGGATTATTGCTCATGAAAAATTTTTACTTCTTCAATTTTCTGGGATAATTTTGCTGGATACAACAACCTGGGTTGACACTTGCTGTCCTTTAAAGCTTGAAAGATTTTGCTCCAGGCTCTACTGGCCTTTGAAGTTTGCATTCGGAAATCTGTGGTAATTTGAATGGGTTTGCTTTGGTAGAGTAATCTCTATTTTTCTCTTTCTGCCTTTAATATTCTCTCTTTATGTTGTATTTCTAAGGTTTTGATTATGATATGTTGTAGTGAGTCTTGTTGCTGGTTGACAGTATTTGATGTTCTATAAGCTTCTCGTACTTGAAAATTAATTTTGTTTTCTAGATTTGGGAAATTGTTTTGGATGATTTCAGTGAACAAATTCTTTATACCTTTGATGTTGTGTTCTGCTCTTTCTTCCACACCTAGAATTCTGAAATTGGTTCTCTTTGAATCATCCATCAGCTAATGTATCTGGCTACTTTTTGAGTTGTGCCTAATTATGGCATCTGCTTCCTCAGCCTGTCTTCAAGGTCTGAAATTCTGTCCTCACAGTGTTCAAGTCACCTTCCCCTGCTTTCAAATGCAATTTTCATATATTGAATTTATACTGAATTTCAGCTAGATTTCTTTTCACAATTCCCATTTTTCTCTCAAAATGTTCTTTGTATCTTGCATTTCCTTATTTACCTCAGACAACTTTTGATTTGTGGCTTCTATATGCTCAGTGAGCTTTGTATCTATGAGGACCACTATTAATTCAGTAAGTTCCTCTTTAAGCCTGCTGATCATTGCTTGCATTTCTTTGAGGATATCTTATTTGAACTGGGTGTTCGACTCAGTTATTTGCTTTTTGACTTCCTTCCCTTATGAGTTCCACTGGTCTCAGGCATTTCTGTGTGTGTCCTGTTGCCTTGTCTTCTTCCCATGCTTCTGTTGTTTGAGGGACTTCACTTTAAAGGCCTAGCCAAGAGTTTTCTTTGAACAGCTGTGAGGGTGTGTGGTGGGAGCCAGAATTCCTCTGAGTTCTGTGCTGGGAGTAGGAAGTGAGGAAGGACCGAATAGTCTAATGGCATCTGAGGTGTCTTGTTCACCCCCAGCATCCTCAGCAAAACTCACTTGCCTGTCCTGGTGTCTTAGTTACTTTTTCATTGCTGTGACTCAATACCTGACACCCACAATTTTAGGAAAAGGAAAGGTTTATTTTAGCTTACAGTTTCAGATGGTCACAGTCCATTCAGGGGTGGCCAGCAGCAACTGAAGTACATGGCAGAAGCAGAGGTGGAGGCAGCTTCTCAGGACATGACAAACAGGCAGGCAAGCGAGGCTAATCTAGACTAGTCCAAGTCCCAATTTTAGTCTCTCCTGCATCCAGGTATGGAAGGTGTGGCCACTACACACCTTTAGTCTTAACTCACACGCCTGTAGTCTTAAGTCACATGCTCTTAGTCTTAACTCACACACCTTTAGTCTTAACTCACACGCCCCTAATCCCAACAACTGCAATCCACCCCTCCAGGCCAGACCCCAATCCACCAACATTACTTGGCTCCATAGACAATCCATAACATTAAAATACATGAGACTTTTGGGGGACACTCCAGATCCTAACCACGACACCTGGCTTCCCTCCCCTGAGGGTGGGGCTCTCCACCCTTGGAGGTGCTCACATTGCTGTCCTTTCTTCTCTGCAACTGTCTCTTGTGCCAGTTTCTTCCCAGGCACTGTTTAAAGAGTGAACCCACAAACCCTGATGTGCTTTTCTGAGCTTTCTTTTAGTCTAGTCAGTTCAGTCTTGGGCTCTCTTTTTTTTTTAATGGCTCCTGCTTACATCATTGCCTGTTATGGCTGCCAAGCACTGCTTCTGATCTAGGCTCAGGGAGGCCTTTTCTAGGGGAACTCACATTGCATTTATAGTATGCACTACCCACAGGCTCATTTTTGGAGGCTGGGGCTACCAGCTACTGTTAGTTATCATTTCTCCAGGATCTGTGCCTACTGTCTGAGGTTCCGGGAGGCCTTTCCTCCATCTGTGGATGCCAGCAGATCAGGGCCAAGCTCAATTGGCTGCTGTTTCCCCCCACTTCCAAAATGTCTTCGGCGTTCTTGACCTTCTGGTGGTCTTGTTTCAGTTCAGTTGTTGACCCCACCTAGCTGGGTTAGAAGTTCTGGGCTTCAGGCTGGCTTTCCTCCACCTGAGGATTCAGGTGGCTCCCAGCCCTACCCATTGGCAGTATGGGGAGAAGTTGAAAAAGGCTGAGGGAAAGGGAATATTAAGTTTATGCAGTGTGTGTGTGTGTGTGTGTGTGTGTGTGTGTGTGTGTGTGTGTGTGTGTGTATGTGTGTGTGTATGTATATATATATGTGTGTGTGTGTGTGTGTGTGTATGCACAAAATTCTCAAGCTCAACTACCATGTATTGCATATATATACTTAATAAAAATGGGGAAAAGAAAATGTTACAATTTGCTAAACAATAAAATGAAAAATAAGCCAAAAACAATAGCATCTTTTCAAAAATGTTGATGATTTGTCCTTCCTTTTACCTAGATATTTTAATATGCTTGAAAAAGTTTTACAAGTTTCTCCATAAGAATTTCATGCATATTTTGTTTTACTGTTTTGTGCCTGTTACTCTCACAGGTTTTTTAAAATTGCATTTTGTTATTGATTATGACTGGTATATGGGAAAGCTTGGGTCTAGTCTATTATTTTTAGATCCGGCCACCTTGCTGCTCTTTTTCTAGATCCAACTGTTTGTTTGTATATTTGCTGGGATTTTATATAAACTTGACATGAAACTTACTTTAAAATTCATGAATCTTAAGTGTACAGAACAACGACTTTATCACAGTGTATTTTTGACTTGTTAATGTGATTTGAATAGTTTTTTTCCCTTGTTAATCTTTATACTTTCAAAACTTGATATCTTTCTGAGTAAAATAAAGATTTTTCCTGAAACAATTTTATTTATGCATCTTAAAGGTCTCATACTTCTCTGATTAGCTGTGTTTGATGTATTAATGTGCTTGATCTTGTCAAGGAAAGGAAATTACCTTTATGTAGAAATTCCAACAATAGTTAATAGGACAGCCTACAGTGTGGTAATTTCAATTACTTGGTCACACACAGCCTTGGATTTGGTCGTTAGTGTTTGTGAAAGCCTGAAATGAAACTTGGATGGAAAAAAATTAAACATTAATTTACTGACATGAAAGTAGGTATAGAAAGAAAAACAAACATACAAACATATCTTACATACATATATTATTTTCAGTGACTAGAACCTCAGGTCCTATACCCAGAGTATGTCAGTTCCAATTCAGTGATATATAGAAAGTCAAACTAATAAAAATTATTTACTATAAGCATAGAATTAAAGCAATGAGAACAGAAAATCTCATAAACATGGAATCTTTCGTATTGAGAAATAAATACACTCATTTTCCCCACCCTCTCCACATGCTAGGCAATTTGAGAGTCAACCAAAGCTGGGCTTTGTAGCCACCTCACCAGGGATTTGAACTCAGCTTTTTGCATGTTGTATTTAGGCAAGCCAGGTCACTTTTCAAGGTTTCAGTTTTCTCTCTGAGGAAATAGAAATCAAGACATTATTAATTTAAAAGAAAAATTCTCAAAGTAATTGTAGCATTCCTGGTAACACAGTCATATGATCACAGCATTCTAGGAGACTGATGCTGTAGGATCCCTAGTTCGAGTCCAGTTTGGGCAGCTTAACAAATTAGCAAGACCTTGTCTCAAAATGAAAAATAAAAATGAATTGGGGTTGTAGCTCAGTGTGAAGGCCCTGGACTCTGTTCCCAGTACCATCACCACCAGCAAAATAATGAAGAAGGAGGAGGAGGAGGAGGAGGAGGAGGAGGAGAAGAAGAAGAATTGTATAGTAAATCTGAGTGACATGTTTGCATGTGTTTATCCATACCTGTGGGTGAACAGAAAAGTACTATAATTCTGCTTAATTTGTCAGGTTGCACTTTGGTATTAATCTATTTCTAAATATAGCAATGGCACTTATAACTTTATCCCCAAGTATTTAGTTTACTCTTGCTGCTGTAATACGTTATGACAAATACAGTGCATTAAAACCACACAGATTTATCTTGCAGTTCTGGATTTTTTTAATTCAAAGCAAGAGAAGGTTTTTGCAGGCAAATGGAGGAAACTTGAGACCATCATGCTTAGTGAAGAGAGTTAGAAGCAGAAGGTGAAATATGGAATGGTTTCTCTGATATGAGAAACCCAGATGACAACTATCTCATGGAAGTTAAAGTGAAAAACAGGGAACTAGGGGGGTGGGATTGGGAGCGATGGGGGATGAGTAGGGGGCAGGGACAAAAGGAGAGCGGGGAAGTCCTTGTTACCTTCACAAGATATGTATGTGCACAAAATGCTCAACTTCAGTGTAAACCTTAAATTTTGCTCTTATACATATCAATAAAATGGGGGGGGGGGATAAAAAGAAAATAAAGCTCTCAAGGTGAGGTCAAGAAGGGGTCTCAAATGAGGGTTCCTTGGTTTTGATGGTTTTAAAATCATGGTGTTGACAGGGTAACACTCTCCCTCAGTAGCTCTAGGGATGAATCTGTTCTTCCTCTTTTTCTGGTTTGTAGAAGCTGCCCCCTTTCTTTGGTTCATGCCCCCTCTCTCGATCCTCAAATTTGACAGTAGTATAGCATCTTCGGCTTCTCTGATACTGATCTTCTGCTTTCATTGTCATACTTTCTTTTTGGAATCTGACCCTCCTGAGCCAACCAGAATAATCCTGAATAACCTCCCTAAGATAACTCAACCCAGTCACATCTATAAGATTCCATTTTGTTTGTGAATCGCCAAGATTTCTAATTTGAGTTACACATTTCTTTTGTAGGTTATTTTCGTTGAACAAGGCATTAGTTGTTAAAGTTGTGAGATTCTTACAAAATGTCTGTTTGTAAGTAATACTTCCAAGGAAAGACTTGCATTAAAAGAATAGAACTAATTGGTAACATTTATGAATCTGCGTGAATTTTTCTATTGCAAAGGAAAATACAAATAACATTCTTATTAAATTTCTCAATTTTAACATTCTTTAAATTAATATTATTTGCATGAAGCAAAATGATTTTCATCCCTCCACAGCTGCAAAGAAAGATGGTATCAGACCTTCATTTCTGTCTGAGTTTCTTTTTGTCAGTTGTTAAGATGTGAATTTGGAAAGCTAAACTCTGGTACTCATAGCTAGTTTTAGAGGAAAAAAGTCTGGAGCACATTTCAATTATGATGGCAGAAACAGACAAAGGACTGAGGATGATTTTCTTTATTACTGATGGAATTCTGTATTTTGTACCTTGTAAAGTAATTGTGAAGACTCGGGGTGACTGTGTTTTTGAGGGCTGTGGCTCCCACTTCGTGACTGAGAGCAATTTGAGTCTCTTACCCTCATTTCTGCCCTTTCCATGCTTTTGTCTTTTCATGCTGAACTCTGGTAATTTCCTCTGATCTGGTTTATAAATGTTCATACATTCTCCTCTTATCGTACTCATTAAAACTATTCCTTGAGGTTTTAATTTGGAGTACTGTTTATTTTTGAAAGCTTGCTTAGGTTCAAATATGGTCACTTGTTAGTTACAGTTTTCTGTTGTTTGGTCATATATTCAAGTTGGTTTTTATTCATGGTAAACGTAGTTGTCTTATAATTCATATTTGATATTATCAGTGTTTAAAGTCCTAGTGCACACTTTCTTGTGACCTTGCGTGTCTTAGCTACTTCTTCATTGCTGGGACAAAATACCCGACATCCACAACTTAAGGGAGGAAAGATTCATTTTAGCACACAGTTGCAGAAGGTCGCATATAGTTCATTCATGAGTGCAGCCAGCATTGGTGAAAGCTCATGGCAGAGGCTGGAAAGCCAAGTAAAAATGGGAGTAAGTAGTTATCTGGAGACTCACAAAAACCCAAAGCGTTCCCAGGAAGAAGCTGAACAATGTTTCATTTCTTTTCTTCTCTTTCCTTTCCTTTCTTTTGGTTTCCCTTTTTCTTTTTTCTCTTCCTTTTTCCCTCTTCCTTCTTTTTTTTTCTTTCTCTATTTCTTCCTTTCCAGATGAGGTCTTGCTCTGCAAATACTGTTTTTTCTTTACTTAATTCAACCTGACAGTTGGGCTCTCCACACCCAGAGTGGTGCCCCTTGCTCACTTCCTTGCCCAGGAGTCAATAACACACCTGAATACTCTGCCCTGGGTGCCCCCACCCCCAGTCTCAACAAGTTGACGCAGTCCCTTCCAGCCAAGGCTCAACTCCCCACAGCCTATGGTTCCACATGTATCCTGTTACATCGAAATACATGAGGCCTTTGGGGAAGTTCCAGAACGAAACCCTACCTCTGCTCATTGGCTACTTAAAAAAAAAAAAAAAATCTAATTCAAGACTCAGAATTTTCTTGAGCAGGTCATGCATGTGTTAACACATTTGAGCTGCAAAATGACTTTCCATTTCCTCTCCTCCTCAGAGGGTAGCCCTTCGAGGTCCCAGCTACTTACAGGAATGATTTATCTCTTGTTAGTTTTTCTGCAGTGTGCACTTGTGGGCTTTTCTCTCTATCTTCTTTGCTGTTCAGGCAGACAAGAAACAAACCATTTGGAATGGACAAATATCCTTTAGGCCAAAAAGCTTCTCTGCTTATTACTTGTTTCTTGGGAATGTTACCCTGGTGTTTTCATCCTGTTACTTTATTGTTTAAAGGTAGATATTACTTTTCTTCATCAAAATCTTCTTGAGTTCTTTTGAATCTGAATATCTGCCCAAATAACCCACTGGGAAATTATCAGAACTGAGAAAATTCCTTATTTATTACATTTTCTTTGAAGATAGGTTTAAGCTTAGAATGTCTTCCTATCTTTCAGTTTTTATTTGATGAAAGACACAACTGATGTTCAGAAAAGTGAAGATGCTTGCCCAGCTTAACAAAGAAAGTAAGTGGTATTGTAGGGATTTGAACCACCTGTGTCCAGTCTTGAAACATATATGCTTAACAAATTCATTGTACCACATAATTTTTTTTTTTATGTTCCTGAGTTCACGGACTTCTTTCTTTTAGGAAGCAGATACAAATGACTTGTACTTTTACTTCCTTGGTTTTTGATCCTCAAGATCAAAACCTCCATGGCTTTGGGGAACACAAAATTTCTTGCTTCCTTCATAAGGACTTCATTCTGTTTCTCAGTCATCCTAGCAAGGACTCCCTACCACCACCATTCTTTCTGCACCTTTCAGAATTGAAGTTAGGGGCACTGAGTGCCCCAGCTGAAACTGAAGTTTTCTTTTCTTTCCACCTTAAAAGGCCAAAATAAATTTATAGCTGAATTTCAAAAGCACTGAGGACGAAGGAATCCAAGAAGCACTCCTATAGGAAAAGAGGAGGGAGAATGATTTGGGTAGGGTTAGAGAAGAAGCCTGGTTATATAGTATTGGGATAATTTGGAAGTTGGGTCAGCACATGTTTACAAGGCACTTTGGTATGGTGACAAATACCAGAGTTTTGGCGGCAGACACATTTTTAATTACACATTTTTATATTGATGTGAGTTTGTGATATATAATATTTGCATTCATTTGGGGATACTGATGCATGGGTGTATCATATTTTGATAGTTTTTCATCTCCTTATCTCCCACCTCCCCCTCCAAACTTTCCTCATCTCTGAGAAG
Source organism: Ctenodactylus gundi (assembly GCA_004027205.1). Taxonomy (NCBI): domain Eukaryota; kingdom Metazoa; phylum Chordata; class Mammalia; order Rodentia; family Ctenodactylidae; genus Ctenodactylus; species Ctenodactylus gundi. Next base: position 27,777 of record PVKB01007393.1, on the reverse strand, counting down.
TTAGAGCCAGATATATTTGAGTTAAACCTCAGCTTCTCTGCTCACTAGCTAAACTATTGGCCAAATCACTTGTCTCTGACCATCAGCTTCTTCATTTATAAAACTAGAATAATAGCATTTAGGTTCAATTATGATCTCAGTGGACATTCATTTCCCAACTAACTTTCTTTATCATTTCATCAGGTTTGTTTCATAAGGAAAATTGCATGTTTTGTTATTTTTTAACTACTTATGTATATTTTTAAATTTTTTTAACATATAAAAAGGAAGAAGCAACTCAGGTTCAGTGTCACAGGCACTCACAGGCACTCTGGGAGACTGAGACAGAAGGATCGTAAGTTTGAGGCCAGCCTGGTCAATTTATTCTGTCAGTGAAGTGCTGTCTCATAATCAAATGGTAATCAAACAGTGAAAATGGACTGGGGTTGTAGTTCAGTATGAGGGTCCCAGGATCCAACTTCAGTACCTCACAAAAAAGTAGAGACAGACTCCTTGGGAAGATTTTAGAGGATAAAACCGTATAAGGAGCAAAATGAAAATCACCTATGATTTCATTATTTACAGATAAATACTATTAACTAATTCATATATCCCCTTCCATTATATACAGTTTTGTATAGCTCGCTAGGGCTCTGATGATAAAGAACCATATATTCATCCCCAGGAATCTTTGCTTTAGTGATAATGGAAATTAAAAACTAAAGTGACAGTATGAATTTATAGGCAGATGTTCTAATTGAAAGGTAAGAAAAGATAAAGGCCTACAAGTTGAGTAGTAGCTAGAGGGAGCACACTTTGATGAAGAGAACCAGACTGGCCTGTTAGTGAAGCCAAGCAACCAGTTTTCTTGGGTGTTTGTAGTGGACTTGGGTCCAGTAGGTCATTATCTCAGTCCTAGTTTCATGGCTCAGGTTGAACCCTCCTGACTTGAAGGGCAACTTGCTTTCCATGGATGGGATCCTCATGACTTGAGGGGCAATCTCAGGCATGAGAAGCTCTGCAGGAATTCTACGTGGTCGTAGGTTTAGGGAAGTGGTGACTTTTGGGCATAGATGTTCTCAATTTTGGAGGGTGATAAGATAAACTAGGTAATTTAAGGCTAATAAACCTTGTTTTGTCAATTAAGCGGCTAACATTCCTATAGGCAGAGCAGAGAAGGATTTGACCCAGAGGTTTAAGGTTAAGGTTTGTTCTACTTATAGTTAGGCAGCTATTAGGTATGTGTAGACCCAGGGGAAGAATTACTATTTTTAGCAAAAATCACTTCTAAGTTACTGACTGAATTGAAAGAAAACACAAATCATGTTTTTGATAAGTAGCAGATTAGGGGCTCAGGAGTTTTTGTGTCCTTTGTCTCTGTGGTGAATTATGTCTGGTGGGAGACTTAAACAATGGAAATTTGTTTTCCCACATTTTTGGAAGGTAGAAGTGAAGACCAGAGGATCGGCAGGGTTGTTTCCTCTCAGATCTCTCTTGGCAAGTAGCTGGTGGTGTCTGCATATGGCTTTCCTTTGCTTTGTGTCTGTGTCTTAATCTCCTCTTATAAAGATACGAAGCGTATTAGATTAAAGCCGCTCCAATTAATCACTCTCCAAATACAGTCATATCTGAGATACTGTGGGCACACATTGCTTCTATCAAAATTATCTTAGAATTTGCCAATAATAATTCTTTCACAGTTTTAATGACAACCTAATATCCCATCATAAGAGTATAATACAGTTTACCTCACAAGTTCGGTGTTTTTTTTTTTTTTTTGACATTTGGGGTAGTTTTTTTCACTAAAACAAATGCTTCAATGAGTGGTTTTGTATTGAAGCTTTATTTGCATATCTGAACATTTTCTTGGATATATTGAAGAGTGGTTACTAGTTCAAAAGGTGTGACTATCTTCTAGCTTTTAATTACATGCCAAAAATTATTTTTCCAGAAAGCTTGTACTGGTTTTTATTCACATGAGGAAGGAGAAAGTTCATAAGGGCATACGTAGGAGAAGGAAAAAGCAACTCTTGCTTCCATTTACATTGGTTGATGATTGATGAGGGATTTTTTGTGTCTAGTCATTTGTCACATAATGGTATTTTGGTCATATATGCAATGGAAGATTATATTGCCCAGAGTCATCAGAACTATATTAGTTTGCATAAGTGGGGTATGTGAAGTCATGAAGTCAGCTAACAATTTATTGCTTAGAACATGTCCCTGGCATTAAGTAAAAAATGACGGTATGTATTACCTGTTTGCATTTCCTTTTGATGAACATGATCTTTGCCTATTTGTGTATGTGAGCCTATTACTTTAGATAATAAGTTTATGATTGGGAGTGTGAAAGAAGCAAGAGAGATTTCCCTAAAGAGGGAAATTTTAGGAAAAAGTCAAATTTCATGGATGAATACAGATCCAAAATCTGAGACCAGTTGTTCAGTCTGTACTGTGGAGAATAGGTAGCATGTGATAATGTAGATAAATGAGGAGCTGCAAAAAAAAAAAAAAAAAAAAAAAGTGTGGCGGGGAAGACCGATACATTTCTTCTCTAGGGAAACTGGTTGCACCCACAGTACTATCACTTAAAAGAATAATCCTATAAGGAGAAAAACCCAGTTCATTAACTGAGAAAATACTACTCTAGGTGTCTGTTACACATGGAAATATGCTTGAAAAAAGAGAATTGAAAAGTGATTCACACAATCATAACTCTAGTGGAGCTTTTAGAAGTTTTGAGATGCTGGGAAATTTCTGGTATGGAGAGGACCTACGTGTGGGTGTCTAGAAGCCTTTTATTAGTGTTCAAGGCAGATGCCTCAGAGTACTAGTACCCTATAAATATAGTGAACATAAGGAAGTTTTTGGTCATTGTATTAGACTTGCTTGACATATGAGAATTCACTGATTTGGTATGACTCTAAGAATGTGAAAGAACCTTCAAGCAGAACTTAGTTCTCTTTCAACACCAGAAATTTAATAGGGTAGAATGACTACCAGTGCAGTAGGAATTGCAGAGATGAGGAAGCTTTTTCAATGAAAGGAAAATTCAGAGTGGACAGAAAGACCATGAAAATATTGACCACGACAAAGACCTCAGAACAAAATCAGACTTTTTCAAGCACGAGAGAGTTTAGAATGGAGAACATTATCCATGCAATGCATACAGAAAGACTTTCACATCCAGCTCGGATCTTAGAGAGCATGAAGGAATTCACAGTGGAAATAGACTTTGTCCAGTAATAAATTGAGGAAAGAGTTTTTGGTGATCTTGCTTCTTATAGGACATCAGAACATTAACCAAAGATTGAAAGACTCTGTGAATGTAATGAATGCAGCAGTACTTTCATCTAGGGATTAAATTTCATTTACCATCAAAGAATTTTTTAAAGGAAAATTTATTTTGCCTCAGAGTTTCAACTGTTTCAACCTATAGTTGCTCAACCTTGCTGCTTTTTGGACCTGTAGAAGAATGGTATCCTATGGCAGAAATGTGGGGAAGGAGATGGGATCAATTCATTGTGCCCAGAAAGAAATAGGGAGAGATGGGTAGAGTCCTAATGTCCCTTTTGCACGTCTGTCCTCAGTGACCTAATTTCTTTCCACTAGGCCTTTTCTCTAAAGGATATGCAGCATCACAGTAGCACTACTTTTACACATGGGCCTTTGGGAACATTTAAAATCAGATCCCTGGGCTGGAGTAATGGCACACTGGTTAAAGCACTTGCCTAACAAGCGCTTAGTTAAGCGCTGAGTACCTGAGTTCTATTCCCCAGCACCACATAAGCCAGGTGTGTTGGCACACGTCTATTATCCCAGCATGCGGAGGCTGAGACAGGAGAATTACTGTGAGCTCAAGGCTAGCCTGGGCTCTATAGTGAGTTCAGGACCAGCCTGGGCTATAGAGTGAGACTCTGTCTCAAAAAAAAAAAAAAAAGAATTCTTAACAGTGATTTTCTAGAATGCAAATTACATTAGGGATTCTTTGAATTATTCAACACTTTTGATCCTTCCTTCAGAGAGAATGGAACTATGCAAGATGCTTAGTTCTGATTATTAGGTAGTTTTTTACTGGAAAAAAATCTGGGCTTTGAGCAATATTTGAAGATTTCATCTCATGACAACTGCCAGGATTAAGGAAATAGAAAAAGTCACTGTTTCTTTCTTGATAAGCATGGAGACTGATTAGTGTACTATTTCAAATCCATCAAAATTATTAGAATAAAATAAATCACTTTCATTAGTAAATGGTTATAAATGAGAAGATACACTCAACTGGACTTTTCTCAGCCTGTGTTTTTACATACCAGAAGGAAACTTGCAGTCTAAATAGTTTAGATTTGAATATTCGTCTAGAATAGAATCTCTCTTAAGGTACAAGGTATCTTTAGTCACTTTGACATGATTGACTATTCTATATGTACCAGTGCATACAAAGGAAAATCAAAATGGTGCCACGGGCTTATGTATAGATGCGACTCTTCTCTGTCCCAGTTCACTATTCTGAGTTTTCTTTTCTCCTATTTTATCAATATTTACATGTGCTGTACATAATGTTTACATTAAACTTGAGTGTTTTGTTCACATATATTTCATGTTAAAATTACAAACTTTCCCTTCTCCCTTTTTGTCCTTCCCACACCCTTATCCTTACACTAGCTCCCATTATCTCCCGCCCCCCCATTAACTTCTATGAAATGACTGTATTGTGAGTTTCTCATATTAGAGAAACCCTTCAATATTTAACCTCTGCATCTGACTCACTTCACTGAACATGATGGTCTCAAGGTACGTCCGTATACCTATGAAAGCGTCAAAACGATCTGTCCTTATTGATGAGTAGTACTCCATTGTGTTCATATGCCACAGTTTGTGTATCCATTGGTCTATTGATGGGTATTTTGGTGTCTTCCACATTTTAGCTATTGTTAGTTGTGCAGCTATGAACATGAGTATACATACATACCTTTTATATGATGCTTTTAACTCTTGAAAAGTTTCTCAGAAGACATATCACTAGATCAAAGGGGATATTTATGTCAGTCTTTTGAGGAATTTTCATACTGCCCTCCATAGGGGTTGTACCAGTTTACATTCCCACTAGCAGTATAAGAGTGTTCCTTTTTCCCCCACAGCCTTGCCAGCATTGATTGCTGTGTAGAGTTCTTGATTTATGCCATTCTCTATGGAGTTAGAGAGCGTCTTAGTGATGTTTTCATTTCCATTTCTCTAATGGCTAAGGATGTTGAACATCTTTTCATGTATTTACTGGCCATTTGAACTTCTTCACTTGAGAACTTCTTATTCATTTCCACTGCCCATTTTTTAATCCAGTCTTTGTATTTGAGGTATCTGTTTTTCTTCACTTCCTTGTATATTACAATTATTAGCCACCTATCTGAGGTATTGATGGTGAATTTTTTTGCATTCTGCTAGTTCTCTCTTTCCCCTATTGACAGAAACTTTTTAATATGATATAACCCCATTTGTTGATTGTGGGGGCTATTTCTTTTACTGTGGTGCCTTATTAAGAATGTCCTTGCCTATACCTATATCTTTTAGTTTTTTGCCAACTTTGTCTTCCAGAACGTTCAGTGTTTCCATTTTAATATCTAGATCTTTGATCCACTTTGATTTGATTTTGGTGCATGGTGACAGATAATGTGTCTAGATTAATTTTTCTACCTGTGAATAACCAATTTTCCAAGCACCATTTGTTGAAGATGTTGTCCTTTTTCCAGTGTATGCTTTTGGCTCCTTTACCAAAGATCATGTAGCTGAGAATACTTGAGTTTGTGTCTGTATCCTTAGTTCTGTTCCACAGGTCTGCTATATAGTGTTTTTTTTTTAAATCACTTTTACTTTGTAATATAACTTAATGTCTGGAAGCGTATTGCCACCTACCTTTGTCTTGCTACTCAGTATTGCTTTGGCTATCCTAAGTCTCCTTTGGTTCCATTTAGTTTTCTTTGTTGAGGTCCTTCACTTAGTTGGTTAGGTTTACTTCTAGGTATTTAATTTTTTGGTGTACTATTGAGAACAGAATTATTCTTCTGATCTCTTTCTCAGTGAGTTCATTGTTAGTGTAGAGGAATGCTCAAAGAGAATCTTTTGAAATGTGTATATAAAACCTGCAAATGGGAATAACTACTTGTATATCACCTGCAAATTCACAATGGTGAGAAATTTTGTACCTGTAATGAATAAGTCTTCAATTAGAAGTTGAATCTTATCCGTCATCTGAGGATTCATAAAAGCAAGACTCTTAATGTATGTAAAAAAAAATATACAGGCATGCTTTTAGCTTCATTTGACATCAATGAATTCATAGTAGAAAAAATGTTTAAGATGTGGTAAACATGGAAAATATTTTCATTTGAAGTTTAATCTTACTCAGCATCAGAAAATATACCATGGCACAAATTTTATTAATCTTATAAGAATGAGAAGGATTTGTAAGAAAAATCAGATCTTGGTAAGAATGAAAAAAGATTCATAATAAATTAAAGAATAAGTTAATTAAAATAGTTACTGTGTTTTGTGTATAATTGTATTTCTACCAGTGTACTAACCACTACAAAAACTAAACTACACATAGTTTATATAATCTTTTAATTCTTATAACAGTCATATAATATAGGAACCCTCATCATTTTACATGTGTATGAAGAAACAAACGAAGTGAAAGAATGTTCTCAGAATTATGCAGCTGTCACTGGATGTCTCAGTTACTTTTTCATCGCTGTGACTCAATACCCGACATCCACAAATTTAGGGGAGGAAAGGTTTATTTTAGCTCGCATTTTCAGAAGGTCACAGTCCATTCAGGGGCAGCCAGCAGCAACAGAAGTACATGGCAGAGGCAGAGGTGGAGGCAGCTTCTCACGACATCATGGACAGGAAGGCAAGTTGAGACTAGTTGAGACTAGTCCTCCAGGGGAGGCAGGAAGCAGCTTATATATCCTTCCAGGTCTCATCCCAGTGATCAGCCCCTCCTGGATCCAGGTGTGGAAGGTGTGGTAACCCCCACTACATGGCTGTAATCTAACCTTCACACCTGTAATCCAATTTACATTCACGCCTCCAGATTAGGCCCCAATCTCCCAAGAGCACATGGTTCCATAGACAATCTATAACATTCAAATACATGAGACTTTTGGGTGCCATTCGAGATCCAAACCACAGTATTCCACCCCTGGCCCCCAAAAGACACATGTCCTTCTCCCCATGCAAAATGCAGTTATTCCTTTGCCCAGGCCCGCCAGGCAGAACAACTGGGACCTAGAGGAGGGGGCGCGCGAATGAGGGGGACAAGAGAGACATGAAGGAGGGAGAGAAGACAGGCTTTCTGATCAATTCTCATTTATTGCAGGTTAGGCAACGTATATAAGGAGAATAGTATGGGAGAGGTAATCTGTGTAAGCACCATTGCTATGGTCACCAAACCGCAAGACATTCTGATTTCTTATCTGCGAATCTGTGCTAAAATATTTAATAGAATGGCCCAGAAAAAGAAAGGCAAAGGTCACGTTAGTTTAAGAAAAGAGTTCTCAGAAAACTGGGCGTTTCAGAGTGACAGGGTGTTGGCTGCTCTCTCCTCAGCCACACCGAGTATGGTAGACTTGAGCCAAGATGGAGTTGCTTATGTCTCAGGTCCGGGGCCTCTAATACAGATGGCTCCCAACAGTCCTTCTCCAAGAGTCAGCAAAGTCTTAACAGTTTCAACACTGCTAAAGAAACTCCAAGTCCGTAGTCTCCTCTGAGATGTAAGACAAACTTTTAGCTGTGAGCTCCTGTTCAAACCAAAGAGTTAAGCACTTCCAACATAAAATGGCACAGGGTGAATATTTCCATTCCAAAAGGGAGGAATAAGGGAATAAAAGGCAATAGGACCAGAACAGTTCCTAAATCTGGCAGGGCAAGGGTTAAATCCTATAGCTCCATGTCCAGCAACTGGGGTAAATTCTGGGGAGGTATGAACTCCAAAGGGGCTTGGGTGATCCCACCCCTGTGGCACTGCTGCTGACTGCAACCTCCATCTTCAATTCCTTGGGCTGGATCCACTCACAGCCTGCTGCGTTTCTCAGCTGGCAATCCATGCTCCTGGCTTCTCCAAATTTTAGGGCTCTCCATTGTACCTTAGGTTTCTCCTTTACAACTTCACGCACTGCCCTCCCAGGGGTACACTACTTGGCCTCCAAAACTTTCCTCTGAAACCTGGGTGGAAGCTTCCATGAACCCACAACTCGTGAGGTCTGCAAACTTGTAAAGCTGGAACCGCGTGGACATCTCCAAGATCCGCCACTGGCTTGAGCAGTAATCTGCAACATTTTCTGAGTGTCTGGAGTGCTGAAATCCAGGGAGTTGCACTCCAGCAAACACTTCCCTCTTTGGCCCTACAGGGAGCCTTGGAGCACTATTCACACAACAAAATTTTTTGCCTTTGTTCCCTTTAATTGGTAAAGGGTGGGATCTTGCTGATTCCTGAGTCACTGTGAAGGCCTCTTTCTTATAGTGCTGGTTTCAAGTCCTTGGCTTCTGTTTAATGTTAGTCTCTTGAACAACCACATGCTTTCCACTGCAGACTGTGAGCGACTGCAAGCTTTTTACATCTGTTCTCTTTGCCATTGTCTCTTGTCTTTCACCGCAGAGCTGGCTAAAAGCCCCAAACAGTAGCCATGTAACAGTTTGAACATCAGTCTGCCTTGCAATTTCCTCCATCAGAGTAAGGAGTCCACCACTCTTAATCTCAGTAAGAGGCAAAGTCTCTGGACAAGGTCAAAATGCTGACAAACTTTTTGCCAGAGCGTAGCACACATGGTTTTTAGGCCACTTGCCGATACAGTCCTCCTTCCCATCTGAAACTTCTTGAGCCTGTCCTTTCTAATCCACACTTCTATCAGCATTCTGGTCTTTGAAGCTCTGACCAGAATCTCCCATCAAGCTTGACTCGGAGCACTCCAAGGCTTCTCCAGCTGGTATCCTCAAACCTTTCCAAATTCCTTCTGCAAAGCAGTTCTAAAGGCTTCCAAGCCACATGATCAGGTAAAGTACAGCAACGACGCCACTTCTCTTGTACCAATTTCTGCCTTGGTTACTTTTTCGTTGCTGTGACTCAATACCCAATATCCACAAATTTAGGGGAGGAAAGGTTTATTTTAGCTCTCAGTTTCAGAAGGTCACAGACCATTCAGGGGCGGCCGGCAGCAATCAAAGTACATGGCAGAGAGAGAGGTGGAGGCAGCTTATCACGACATCACAAGCAAGAAGCCAAGTCAAGGCAAATTGAGACTAGTTGAGAATCTTCCTCCAAGGAAGGCAGGAAGCAGTTTATATATCCTTCCAGGTTTCCTCCCAGTGAACCTGTGTTTAAGTCCCAGGAGTTTAATTGTTCTGGGCTTATGGTGGCAATATATAAATCTTCTGGGTGGTGTTAACTGTTATTCACCGCTAAGAAACTTAATCTAGAAATCCGAATTCACTCTTCAGTGAGCATTGGGAATCTTCAGTCAATTTTCAAATCTAACACATTTCCCTAGGGCCTCCACATTGGATTCCATCAAATGAAGTAAGGGTTACAAAACATTTATGATGTCTGTTATCCCTTTGAGTGAGGATTATTTATGATCTTGAGAATATTTGCTAATAAAATTTTATTCTCAGATGTTTACCTTTCCCACTTCTTGTGGTAGAAGCAGTGTGACCTAGCATAGACAGTCCTGGGGTTGACTAGTTTCATCATCTGGAACCGTGAAAGAGTTATTAAATTCAAAAAAAAAGAGCCAAGTCTGGTGGCACTGGCCTATAATCACAGCACTTAGAGAGGCTGAAGCAAGATGATTGCAAGCTCAAACCCAGCCTGTTCAGCAACTTAACTAGACCCTGTCTTAAAATTGAAAACCACAGATGAGCTGGGTAAAGGCCCAGTTCCATCTCCGGTACACAATCAACCAATTAAGTAAATAGTAAATGATAGAACAGAAGTGGAAGTCAGACAGATGTGGTGGGGGCTTCAAGACAGAGGCAAATTATTCTAGGAATTATAATCCAATAAGCCAAAATAAATAGAAATGATTACATCAGAAGTAGGGAAGCTAGGATATATCATGATTTTTCTTGATGAGTATGGATATAGATTGCTTGCCCATATTGAACCAGTATTCAGGGGAACTATTATTTTGAAATTGCCTGAGAAACATTTGGTCCTCTGGCACTCAGTTGAAAATAAGTGTGACTTCTAGAGAAATCAAGACATAAGAGATATTGGTAAGTTGATTTTTCTACCCTCCCACTTCCAGGAGGCAGTGTGGTGTAGCATAAATGGTCCAAGATCTACAGACAGATATATCTGAGTTTATTTGTTATACAGCTTAAGCTGTGTGACCTCATTTATATTAATAAACATTTCTGGGTCAGGATATTGACACTACACTAAGGTATAAGGATTCTAGGTAAGGAATAGAGTGCCTAGTCCATGAGCTGGCATAATCCACACTTAATGTATAGTTTCCATTGTTGACTCTGCCAGGGCCTCAACTTTATGTAACATGGAGCTTCCCTACCACAGCATATGAGGAATATGTTACATCTGTGTTGCAGTAGTAGGCACTATAGACTGTGGGACTTCAAGCTCATATGGTACGTTTGTGAGAATTACATCTTCCTCAGAAAATTGTATTACCAATTGTAATAATACAAATACTTCTGCTGTCCATAATATAAATAGTCTTGTGTACAGTCATTTGGTTCACACCGTGAGCAACCTGTATTTGGCAGACAAGGCTGGATAATGACATCTCAAAAATGTCTGCATATGAATTCTAGAACCTGTGAATGAATATATTACCTGAAATTGTAAAAGGAACCTTTATAGACTTTTTATTTGCTTTACTGATATTGACCCCATGGTCTTTTCACTGAGCTACATGTTACATCCTCCCTCAACCCTTTTTATTTTTTATTTTTTATGAGATGGAGTCCAGGTCAGTTGCTGAATTGTCCAGGCTGGGCTTGAATTTTCAATCCTCCTACCTCAGATACAGAGATTGTATTGGATTGTAAGGATGAGCTCAGTGTAATCACAAAGGTCCATAAGGATAAGAGAGACAGAGTTACAGAGAAAAGATGTAAAGTTGAAAGCAGAGCTCGTGGAAAGATAATGTTACGTTGCCAGCTTTGAAGGTGAAGAACCGACCCGTAGAAGTGGAGGTGCCTCTAAAAGCTGGAAAAGCAGAGAAATGTGTCCTCCGGTAGGGACACAGCCCTTTGAATACAGAACTTCTGGCCACCAGAACTATAGGGAATACATTTATGTTAGTTTAAGCCATCAAATTGTGGTAATTTATTAGCAACAATACAAAACTTCACAGCAACAATAGAAAAAGTACACAATAGAAAAACAGTACACTGTGGGCTAGAGCCCCAGCCCAGTTAACTGTGGCTGTGAATAGTCTTTTCCAATGTACTTTCTTTTGCTATACATGTTTCATCATAGTATCCGCGTTTTATAGTTTTAAGATATGTGGAAACAGTGCTTCAATCATTTGATCTTCCATGTGAGGGTTTTACGTACTTTCCCAGGGAATCTGCACACCGGGGAAATGAGGAAGAAAGTTACATTCTTTTTCTTTTCTCCAAGTGTGGTGCACCTTCTAACCTCTTCCTTCAGTGCGGCACTTTGTTAGCAGATTTTCAGGTCTGACCCTTAGAGATGACTGTTCTCTGAAAGGAGAAAAAACTGAGGTATATATCAGAGAGCCAATACATGAGGTTTTGCTGTCTGTGGTGACAGGATCCATCTTTTCAGTGGGCAATTCTAGATGCGCCTGGACAGAATTTGCCTCCAAAACCAGTTATTGCTGCAGTATTCTCTCATAAATCCTTTATACAGTCATACTCCTTTCAAAAGTGTTTAGGAAATACTCTGCCTAATCTCATGTTAATTTTCTTAGATTGACTAATTATTATTGAGGCATTCCATTGTGCTGGGTTCCGATATTTCAGGATGGGAAATACATTTTGTATTTTGTGCCAGTTTCCACTAATTAAAATAGCATAGCTTTTTATGGTATGCTCTTGAAAATGATTCTGAAGTTCACACGGACAATCCTATGGTTGATTGCTGATGTCTGCTGTAGCAGTGAATTTGGTGTCAGGTTGTCCTTAAGTGTCTTGTCTATACAAAGCATTCTAAGAAATACTTTGATTAAATATATAAATAAGACATGCTCCTGATTCCAGAGGAATTAGTAGGAGAGATCCACACAAATGTACACAGCAAAATATAGATGCTTGATAAAAGTCCATATAGAATACATTAGGAACACAAGGGAGAAAATAGCTCAATTTACTGGATGAGAAAAGTTTCCAGGGATAAATTAATGCTTTCATATTGGGATTGAAAAATGGAAGAATATAAATTCAAACAGGCCCAGCATGAGTAAAGGCATATATATGAAATGGTTTGGTGCTTACAGGATACTTGTGGTATGTTCATGAAGTGTCATGTAGTTAGGGGTGGGGAGGAGACAGAAGAAGAAAAGGGGAGAGATAGGGGCCCAGTCGTGGAGAATCCTAGACCCTGAAAAACCTCAGCGTTCAAGGGAGAGCCAAGACCAAGAAGGAGCAGAAGGAAGGTTAAGAGGAGAAGCAGGAGATATTGCATTGTCTTTGTGCCCTCTTGTGGCAGCTCGAGCATTTTCCAGAAGAAATTTCCCCCTGTCCTCAATCTCCCTGGTCCCTGCTTCATCATTCCTGTGTTCTCCTGTGAGATTGTTGCTATCAGGTCTTCTGGTGGCCCCTTCTCAAGTGTAAAGCTTCCCTTGATTACTGCTGCAATTTAAGAGCAGTTTATAGCTTGCCTCCCCCAAAGTTGCAAAATGATAAAAATCGTACATGAAGGAGGTACTGATACTGATTTTTCTTAACTTATATGCTCAAAAAGATCTTCTGACCTATCCTTTTGGACTCATTCATTTCAGGAAATTCCAATTATCACATCCCTTCCCTATCTTGATAACTCAAGTGTATTTTTTTAAATTACAGTAGTATAACATAGAAAAACTAAATAACAAAAAAGCAGTACTTAGCCTCACCTCTTCCCACCACCAGCCTTAAATACTTGAAGTAGCGAGCTATGAAATATTCTAGTTTTGGTTTTTTAGCTCAATGCTAAACAATACGGTTCTCCCATTATTTCTTGAGTTACTTATTTCAGTTATTAGCTCTTGACTTCTGTTACAGTAGGCAAAGATTTACTCACCTTCTCTCCCCTGCTTGCCTACTTTGTCATTTTAATATTGTTACAGCTTAATTTTTATTTAGTGGTAATAATTAAGTTACATGTGCAAATATTGTTCACTAAAGAGGCAAGTCAAGAGTTGTAATGTTATTTATTTTCTAATACACATTTGTGTCATTTCTAGTTAACAATTCTATTTCATCTGCATACTTTTCTATATTTCTTTCCTTAATGTTCCCATAATATCTGTCATACATTTGTTTTCTTATTTTTGCAACATATGCTCGAATAAGTCAGATTATGGAAATTCTCCTGCCAGAGCCTTCTGTTTCTGGTCTGATCTGGACTGTTTCCACTTCCCTATCATGGAGGCTTTAAGAATTTGCAATTTATCTCTGATATTCTGAAATTTCATAAAGAGCTATGGATGGATTTTTGTAAATCTCTCGTCCTGGACACTTGATACATTCTGAAAGTTTGTATGTTCTTGACTGTAGGCCCTAATACTTTTTATTTCTTCAGTAGTTTGCAAGCTGCATAAGAACAGAAACTTGTATCTATTGTATTTATTTCTGTGCCCTTAGTAGCTAGTTCTTGACACATAAACATGCATTTGTTGGGTGAGTTTTTATTTATATTTAAAGTCATAAAAATAAAATAATTTTGACACTTGGAAGGATTATGGCAACTTGTTGACATTAGCAAACACCCACGACAGAGCTTTCAGGTGTTTGTTATTGACTCGTGTGCCGGGAAGTGAGGGAAGGGCACCCAGCCTTGGTGTGCGGCCCACCTGGCAGTTTGAGCTAAGTAAAGGAAGGAAGAAGAAACACGCTTAGAGTTTTTTCTGGATCATCTCTGGCCTTGGCTTCACTCTCAGACCCTGTTTTCACATGCAGATCTCCATCACAGATCTGCTCTAGTCTCCAGTGTTTGCTTTGCTTTTTGAATGATGACTCGTGGCAGGTTCGCAGTGGCTGTCCTGCAGGCTCAGACTGGTTGCCTTCCTGCACAAATCTGAACAACCACTGGACCTTCTAGCTTTCACTTGTGCCATTTTGGATTACCTCTCTCATCAGACTGGTAAGCTTTCCAAATTTTATTTCTATAAATTGTATTAACTCTGCCTCTCTTAGAACCCTAACCAGTACAATAATGCTAGCAAAAATACCAGACAGGGCAAGCAATATAACTTTATCTGTGCCTTAGAAACATTTTGTGTGTCCTTTCCTATTGTACCTTACCTTACTGTCTGCCTTCACCTAAAGATCGTAGTTCCCTTCGTTTTTGGATGCCTTTGTCACCTGAATGTATGTCCCTAAATAATATTTTATTTAGTTCTAAAAAAAAGAAGCAGACACAAGTTTAGTTATGTGGGGGGAAAGGTACTGTTACCCCTGCTATATAACAATTTTCAAGGAAAATAGAGGTTGTGGGGTCAAAAACTCACTTCAGTTTCTCTGAGAATTATAAAGCTATTTCTAGGATAACTAGTGATTGAGGTATAAAAGTTTGGTGTTTCACTGATGAAAGTCCCATATCTGTCTAATTAACTTTTTCTGTTATAGATAATTTTTCAGCTTTACTGAAGTATAATTGAAAAATAAAAATTATAATCAGGATGTACAAATTGATTTCCACAATGAAGTTAATCAACATCCATCTCACGTAGTTACTTTTGTGTGGGTGTGTTTATTGATGAAAATATTTAAGATCTAAGACAGGCATGGTGGCACATGCCTGTAATCCCAGCATGGGAAGCTGAGGCAGGAGGATTGCTATGAATCCAAGGTCAGCCTGGGTTCCATAGTGAGTTCAGGACCAGCCTGGGCTATAGAGTGAGGACCTGTCTACAGAGAGAGAGGGAGAGAGAAAGGAAGAGCGAGAGAGAGAGAATACATACGATCTATATTCATGAAGAATTTCAGGTATATGTTAGTACTAACTGCACTTCTCTGAAAAGTACTCATTTTTAAAACTGCAGATTTTTACCCAGACCAACATATCTCCACTTCTCCTCCTTGATAACCTGGATAAACATTTATATACTGTTAATGAATTTGGTTTTATTATAGATTCTATGTAAAGTGCCATCATGCACTATTGGTATTGCTGGATTGATTCTTTTTCCTCCTTCTCCTCCTTCTTCCCTTTGCAGTGCTGGAGATGCACTGTGCTACAGCCCAGCTCATTTTTTGGTTTTGATTTTGAGACAGGGTCTTGCTAAATTGCTCACTGCAGCATTTTTCACAATTGCCAAGAATGGGAGAGAACGTTGGTGTTCGGATCTTTTACCTTCCTTATTAAATTTATTCACAAGTATAGAAATAATTAGAAGAAAATTGTCTGAGATAAAAATAGGGCTGTCTGATTTCCAGACAAGATTGATTTATTGATCCATTTATTCATTGTTTTAGTAAATTTTTCTTTTCTGGGACACAATACCCAACACTAACAATTTAATAAAGGAGAAGTTTATTTTGGCTCACAGTTTCAGAAGGTCTCAGTTCATTTATAGGCAGCTGGAAATAAGGGAAGGACTTGGTGGGGACCTCCCTAGAGAGCAGCTGTTCACAGTATGATGGGACAGGAGGCCAAGAGAGCAAGGAAGTGTGGAGCTACCTTACAGCATTCCAAGTCATGTCCCAGTTGTCCATCCCTTCCAGGTCAGGCCACAGTCATCTGCCTCTTCTGACCAGGCCCTATCTCTTAACAGCATAAGAAATCAATTCATTAATTCCCATGATTGAGTCACCTTCCAAATGTGAGGCTTTGAGGGACATTCCTGACCAAACCATTGTACCATTTACCTGTCCATTCGTTACTTTATACGGCCCCATACTCATAGAAATTTTCTTTTATCATTTACTTAAGCATTGCCTCCCTTTCTCTGTTTCTTCTATCACTCATCAGTCACACCCCCACATTTAGATGTTAGATCTTATGTCACTTGTCTCTAAATATCTTTTCTTGTACCATATCAAATCTGTCACATTACAGATCTTTTTGTTCAATTCCTTGTTGTAAATCATACTGTTGCTTTTCTAATAAGTAATTCCAGGCTCATCAATGACATCAGTTTTTACTTTATAGTTTTAATTGGAAGATTTAAAATTTGAGCTGCAGAAAATTTGTTGTGTGCACTAAACTTGATTGTTTTCTCAGTTGTTTTCATATTTTAGTTAGGTTTTCACATAACCTGTTCAGTAGTTTTGTTTCATTTCTTTGTGACTGCTGAGGCATTTTGGGCATGATTTCTTTTATTAATAATAGCTTTGTGAACTGTGATGTAGAGTGAGAAAGAAATATTTTCATGAACCCTTCCCTCTAGAACACCAACTATGTGTCAATATTAAAAGTGTTTTTATGTCAAAGAGGTCATGCATGAATTCTAATCCTCACACTACTTTCTTTCCAGAGAAGTTAGCTTTGCTTTGCAACACTGATTTGTCTTAGGGTAAAGTGGAACCTTCCAATATTTGAGACTAATTGCTTTAGGCATAAATTATACTCTAAACTGTTTTCCTATTATTGAAAACAAATAGTATTTAAGTTTATATGCAGCAGCCCAAAACCTAACATAAAGCTATTTAGCACAAAAAAAGAAAACTAAATAACTCTTAGATATAATTTCCCACATAATCTGTTAAAAAGAGCATCAATTAGACAAAATTCTAATTTCCTTTTTACTTTTTTGGAGACAGGGTCTTTCTCTGTAGTCCAGGCTGATCCTGAACTTGTTGTGTAGCCTAGGCTGGCCTCCTGCCTCAGTGCTGGGACAAGGGCATGTGCCACTATGCCCAGCTTGTGTGGTGCTTGAGAATCAACATAGGGCCTTAGGTGCTTGCTCAGCGAGCTCTCTAACTACTGTGCTAGTCCTCCAGCCCTAATTCCCTTATTAAATGTTTTGTTTTTATCCTTTAGGAAATGGCTCACTGGGGGTGGAGGAATAGCTCAGCAGTTAAAGTGCTTGCCTAGCAAACACAAGGCCCTAAGTTCAATTCTCCAGCCCCTCATGATCCAAATGTTTGGTACATGCCTGTCATCCCAGGACTTGGGAGACTGGAGTAAGAGGATTATTGTGAGTTTGAGGCCAGCCTGGGCTACAAAGTGACCTTAGGACCAGGAAAAAAAAGGAGGGGGCATTGAGAAATGGCCTACTTATACATAAGTGGTTCTTTTAATAAGGTTTTCATGACATTCAGGTAAATGTCGAAACCTCTCAGTATAACTGTTTGCCACCCCATTGTAATAAAAATGCTATTAAGATATTTTGGGTGCGGTACAAGTAGCTCAACTGCAGAATATCTTATTAATAACATAATAGCAAATTTTAAAATTATATCTAAATGCTATAACAAAACATGAAAAAAATGCTTCTAAAAATAGTGTACCAAAAGTAATCCATTCATCCCCGTCTGTCAACTGAGAAAAGAAAGCATGCCTTTTGAGGATATGCCCTTCAGTTGAACACCTGCTAGATCTCTGAAATGAGACTACGAAGGAGAAATTGTCAGTTATAACTGGGTTCATGTAAGATCTAATGTATCAATAGTTGGAAAGTGTATGTGTTTGAGAGAGAAAAGGGAGACAGACAAAGAAAGGGAGAGGAAGAGAGGGGAGAAAGAGAAAAAAAGAAGAGAGAAATGGGATTACATGATATATGCCCCACCAGTATAAAACTTTTAGTGATCTAGGAAAGCTGGAAGGAATACTGTCTGACAGTGAGGTAGTGGAGGTATAGGGCAAGGTGTATGTGATAATGGTGGCAAAGTGAACAGTGTAACAGTGGAGAACGGTAGGGCACAATGAAGGCAGAGATGATGTGACAGTGACAGGAATAGACTATATGTGATAATGGTGGTTATTACAATGTTAATAATATCGTGGAAGATGAAAATTGTACATGTTATGTGCATAAGAATGTGTGTGAGAGAGTGGGAAGGGGGCAATCATAGACAGACCTGTTTGAGCTTGTGGCACTTGTTCTCTTACTCATTTGTATATATATTTTTTCTCTAATCCTTTCAAATGGTTCTTTCCCCAGCTTCTAATAATTTCCTTGTATGAATTTACTGATCAGTATTTAATGGTAATCCTTTAATGATCTCTAGAGGTTTTTTGTGAGTAGCTGACCATATTTTGGTACTCTGTTCTATGAACTCTAGCAATCTTGGCCTTTCCAGTCTCTCATCTCTGGCACCTAATTCAGGGAATCTTCTGTGCTGTCTGCATTTTCCTTCATTGCTGCATCAATTCGAACCTCTAAAGCAGTAAATGTTCAGAGTTTTTCTCCATCTCTCAAGGATCACTTTTTCATTGCTGGGTGTCCACTGCCTTTAAAAACTTTCTTTCATATGTTTTTCCAGTGTATGGTGTCTTTTGTCAGTTGGAGGAAAAAAATTTAGTCATGATACACGGTTAAATAATTCCTTTCTTTTGTACTTGTTTGACCTCCTTTCTACTGCCGCATGTCATATAGAAGAGGTAGTTGTATCTGTGAAAGTCCTTTTTGCTGTTATCAGATGAGGAGAAAAGCCTGAGAACTAGAAATCGGTTCAAAATCAGGTATAGAAGAACTTGGATCACAGAGAATGTGGCCACATTTTTATGGGTAACTCTTCATGACTTTGACCTCAAGAAAATTCTGAGTGGAAAGGCAAATGGGAACATCCCATCAAAGGATTCAAGATCTTTCAGACATGAGATAGACATAAAATTGGCTCCCTGCCAGGGAGTTTCTAAAACTGCACTGTTAGAGTAATTGTATTCTAATTTCAGTCCCTGTTCTCAGTAAGGATGAGAACTTAATGTGGGAAATAATGGGAACTGGCGGGGAGGGAGCTGATGTGGGAGGGTTGAAAAGAGAGGAGGGAAAGATTTGTAACTTTGCCACGATATTTATATGCACAAAATATACAAGGTCAATGCAAATTTTATGTTTTGTACTTATACATATCAATAAAATGGGGTGGGGGAGCTTCTACAAACAGGTTAGACCAGAGTAATCATTAGAAAATGCTTGAACACACAAGATGCAAAATTTCTGTCTTCTTATCCCATGTAGGCTCTCCCTATTTGTATCAGTGATGCCTTTAGATTTCTTCATCACATGATGTTGGCTAGGGAATCACATGCCCTTTTCCTTCCTCAAGTGAGAAAAAAACATTTCCCCAAGCTAAGGACTTACAAAATTGTGAACTGTCTGGTTTGCTTTAGTGTTCTGAGTACATTTTCGCTGAAAAGGAATGGAATGAAAATCAGTAGCAGGACCAGTCTGGTGTCCCTAATTTGCCCTGTAAAATTGTTCAGAACTCTTTAGTTTCTGTCTTTAGAATATGGAGATATTTCTTGCCTTTTAAAAAGCCATATGGGTTAAACAGAATTCTAAGGAAACCATAGAAGCCTCATTCATATTCAACATCCAGCTAAGTGTGTATCTTGTTTTCTTAATATCTCAGTAAAAACATCTGTGATAAAAATATCTACATAGTTCTATTTTTAACCAATAGTTGCATAGGCTAAAAAAGTTCATGACTGACAAAGTGTGTATTTTTAGGCCCTAAATATACATTTCTGAATTGCTTTCCAGAAAATTGAATATTTATTTGGCTTTGAATAGGGCATCTTTAGCACAAGAAAATATGAAGGATGTGACAATGGAAAAGAGAAGTAATGTGCACTTTTCCTAGATCTGGAGTTTATAAACAAGACTAAGAGGCAGGCTACCTACTAAAAAATATATTTGCAATGAATAGGACATCTGTTGGGTTAATATCCATTTTCAGTAACCCATCAAAAAGTTTGAAATTGTTTTGACTAATGTACACTTTTTGATTTGTAAGCTTTTAAGTCATTGCTGCTTTCTTTGTGCTCAGTATTGCTCAAATTACGAGTTTCGAATGATAAAGCAGAATTTCAGTGAAAACAAAGTTAAATCCCTAGGAGTAAATCAGACCAAGGAAGTGAAGGACCTCTACAAAGAAAACTACACTGTATTGAAGAAAATAATTGAAGAAATGGGAGGACATTCCATGTTCTTGGATACTGCTGAAACTCATAAACAGATTCAATGTAATCCCTATCAATATATCAACAACTTTGTTCACAGAACTTGAAAAAACAACCTTTAAATGCAAAAGGAACCAAAAGAAACCTAGAATAGCATGACAGTTATGAGTAATAAGACAACGGCAGGTGGCATTATGATTCCAGACATCAAGTTATATTACAAAGCAACAGTCATTTAAAAAAAAAAAAACCTATGGCACATATGCTGTGGGGAGATTAAGGTGTAGTCTGGAGGGATGGATTACTGGCATGTAAGTTAGATTACAGGTGTGTAATGATGGTTTACCACACCTTCCACACCTGGATCCAGGAGGGTCTGATCACTGGAATGAGACCTGGAAGGATATATAAACTGCTTCCTGCCTTCCTTGGAGGACTAGTCTCAATTTGCCTTGACTTGGCTTCCTGCTTGTGATGTCGTGAGAAGCTGCCTCCACCTCTGCCTCTGCCATGTACTTCCATCGCTGTTGGCTGCCCCTGAATGGACTGTGACCTGAAACTGTGAGCAAAACTAAACTTTCCTTCCGTAAATTTGTGGATATTGGGTATTGAGTCACAGCAACGAAAAAGTAACTAAGACAGCCATGTAGGCACCAAACACAGTTAACTTAGGGAGCTTCAATAAACCATTAGCACAGGTAGACAGTTCAACTAGACAGAAAATCAGCAAAAAAAAAAAAAAAAATTGCAGTTAAACCACGTTATAGAAAAATTGGACTTAATGGATATCTACAGAATGTTCCACCCTGCAGCAACAGAACACACTTTTTTTCTCGGCAGCATATGGGACATTTTACAAAACACACCCTATTGTAGGCTGTAAGGCATATTTAAGTAAGTATAAAGGAGTCAAAATAGTTCCCTGCTTTTTTTCAGACCAGAGTAGAAATCAATAGAAAAAAAATACAGAAACTATACAAATACATGGATACTAAATAATTTACTATTGAACAAAAAATAGCTCACAGAGTAAATCAGAGAAGAAATAAAAAACTTCCTAAAGTTAAATAAGGAATGAAGCACATCATACCAGAACTTGTGAGGCACAATGAAGACTTATCCCTATCCTGAGAGGGAAATTCATAGCTGAAAATGAAGACATCAAAAAACTAGAGCAATTTCAAATAACAATTTAATGATGCACCCTCAGGTCCTAGAGAATCAAGAACAATCTAAATCAACAAATAGTAGAGGAAAAGAATTTATAAAGATTAGAACAGAAATCAATGAAATTGAAACCAAAAAAAAAAAAACAGTAAAATCAATGAATTAAAAACCTGGTTGATAGAATGAACAAGATAGCTAAATCTGGAGGTAAAGTAACCAAAAGAAGGAAAGAAAAAAATGTATCGATGTAATTAGAAATGAAAAAGATGAAATCACAACCGACACTGATGAAATTCAGAGAATTAAAAGGGGCTTTTTTGAAAACTTATACTCCAACGAATTAGAGAACTTGGAAGAAATAAATTTCTAGACATATACAAAATACCAAAACTGATCCAGGAAGACCTATAAACACTGAATGGACCCATAATAAACATGGAATTTGAGGCAGTAATAAAGTCTCTTAAGTACAAAGAAAAGTCCAGGACCAGATGGCTTCACAGCAGAATTTTACCAGAACTTCAGAGAAGAGCTAACACCAGTGCTATTCAAAGTGTTGCATTAAGTTGGAAGAGTGGGAACATAGCCAAGATACCAAAGCCAGAGAAAGACTTCACCAGGAAAGAAAATTATAGACCAATCTCCTTAATAAACATGCATGTAATATTCTCAATAAGATACTTGGAAAAAAGAATCGGCAAGGTATTAGAAAGATCATACACTGAAATCAAGTTGGCTTCATTCATGGGATGCAAGGTTGATTTAACATACATAAATCAGTTAATGTAATATACCACATTAATAAAAGCAAAAAAAGAACAAAATCCATATGATCATCTCAATTGATGCAGAAAAGGCCTTGGACAAAATTCAACATCCATTCATAATAAAAACCTGAGAGAAATAGGTATAGGAGGACCTTACCTCAAAGTTATAGAAGCCATATATGCCAAACCTACAAATATCATCGTAAATGGAGATAAATTGAAAGAATTTCCCCTACCACTCTTATTCAGCATAGTTCTCAAAAACCTAGCCAGAAAGTGAAGTAAACAGAATATATATCAGAAAGAAGTCAAATTATCCTTACTTGCAAATAATATGATTATCTACGTGAGATACCCCAAAACTCTTAGAACTAATTAACAAATACAGCCAACTCTTAGGATGCAAAATTAATGCAAAACATGAACATGGGGCTGGAGGAATAACCCAGCAGTTAACCAAGCACTTAGGCAAGCACTAGGTACCCGAGTTCGATTCCCCAGCACCACATAAGCTGGCATTGTGGTGTACACCTGTAATCCCAGCACTTGGGAGGCTGAGACAGGAAGATTTCTGTGAGTCCAAGGCCACCCTGGGCTACATAGTGAGTTCAGGACCAGCGTGGACTATAGAGTGAGACCCTGTCTCAAAAAAAAAAAAAAACATGAATAGCATTCCTCTACACTAAATGAACTCACTGAGAAAGAGCTGAGAATAATCCCACCCTCAATAGCTTCTCAAAAATTAAATACCTAAAAATACACCTAATTAAACAAATGAAAACCCTCTACAAAGCAAACTATATTAAGCTGAGGAAAGAAATTCTACAGCATATGGGAAAATGGAAAGACATCCCCTATTCGTGGATAGGCAGAATTGATATAGTCAAAATGGCTATACTGTCGAAACTGTTAGACAGATTAAATGTAATTTCTATCAAAATGCTAACAACTTTTTTCAACAGAACTTGAAAAAACAATCCTTAAACTCATATGGAACCGGAAGAGATGTAGAATAGCCAAATCAATCCTGAATAGTAAGACAAAAGCAGGTGGTATAATGATCCCAGACATCAAGTTTTATTACAAAGGAATGGTGATTTCAAAACAAAACAAAACCATATTGTACTGGTGCAAAAACAGGCAGGCTGACCAATGGAACTGATCGGAGTATGCTGACACAGCCTTAAATACTCCCAAAGTGACCATTGGAGTTTTTATGTCAACTTGAGGCAATCAGGAACCACACCTAGATTAGGCAGTTAGGAATCACCCTGGATTAGAATATAAGTGATTTATGGGGAAGAGAATGAGGGAAGAACACCCACCCAGATGTGGGAGGCGCAACTAGAAGCTCAAACTGTATAAAAGGAAGAGAGAAGAAAGATTGTTACAGCTCTTGCCTTCACAATTGTCCATGGATGCCGACTTAACTACACACCGCAGATATTCATCACAGTTTCGCTCCAGTCTTGACTTGCTGTCTACCTGTTGCCAACCTTCAGACACCAATCATCAGTCTCCAGTCTTCGCCATTGTTCTTCGAACAATCGAGATCTGCAACAGATGCTCACTGGCTGTCCTGTAGTCCCAAATGAGTGTTCTACCTTGCAACAGGGCAGCCATCAGACCCTCCAACACTCACACGTGTGGCCGCCATCTTGGATATCTGTCTTCAGGCTTGTGAGCCTTTCAAATAGATCCTTTTTGTTAGAATTTCTGTAAAGTCTTTCTTTTGTAAGAACCCAAACTAATACACCCAACTTCTGATCTTTGATAAAGGGGCCAAAAACATATACTGAAATAAGGATAGCATCTTCAATAAATAATGCTGGGAGAATGGGTTATCCACATACAGAAGAATGAATCTAGACACACGCCATGGACCAAAGACCTAGATATTAAAATGGAAACCCTGAACTATCTGGAGGACAAAATGGGCAAAACTCTGGAAGACACAGAGAAGAACTTTCTTAATAGGACACCCCGTGCAGAAGAAATAGCCCCAGAATAAACAAATGGGATTATGTCAAATTAAAAAGTTTCTGCACAGCAAAGCAAACTATCAAAAGAATGAACAAAGAACCAACAGAATGGGACAAATTTTACCACCTACACCACAGACAGGAGGTTAATATCTAGACTATATGAAGAACTAAAGAAAAATAGGCCCCTCGAAGTCAAAGACCCAATTATAAAATTGGTAACTGAAATGAATGCGCAGTTCTCGGATGAAGTTCAAGTGGCCAGCAAATACATGAAAAAATGTTCAATGTCCTTAGCCATTAGAGAAGTGGAAATCAAAACATGCACTAAGAGGACCATCGCTTGAGACCCTCTCTTGACCTCTCCTTGAGAGCTTTGCTTTCTCAATAAACCCCTTCTTGCTTTCAAATAAGCCACTAAGATATCCTCTTACCCCAGTGAGAATGACACATATCAAGAAGTCTAAAAGCAGTCGATGGAGGGGAAAGGAACCCTTTTACACTGCTGGTGGGACTATAAACTGATACAACCACTATGGATTGCAGTAGGAAGATTCCTCAAAAGGCTGAAAATAAATATTCCATCTGATCCAGTGGTACCTCTTTTGGATATCTTTCCAAAAGAGTTAAAAGCCACATATAACAGATATAGATGTACATCCATGTTTATAGCAGCACAGTTAACAATAGCTAAAATATGGAAGTCACTGAAATACCCATCAACAGACCAATGTGTATAACACATTGAGAAATAGTCCAAAATGGCAGCCTGCATGTGCAAGAGCTGGAGGGACCCATGGCCACTCAGCTGTGAGGTAGAACACTTGTCCAGGACTGCAGAACAGCTGGTGAGAGTCTGCTGCAGATCTTGGTTGTTCAAATAACATTGGTGACGACTGGAGACTAAAGATCAGCCATGTGTAGAGAGGAGCAAGTCGATATCTGTAGACAATCATGAGGCCTACAGCTTTCCTGGGAAAAGCTGTATCAATCTTTCTTCTTCTTTTTATTTGAGCTGCCAGTTGAGCCACCCACATCTGGGGTGGGTGTACTTCCCTCATTCGTTGTCTCACATGTCACTCACACACACCAGTAAGCTCTACTGTGGGTCTTCCCTGATCCCTTCAAGTTGACATAATCCCTTTAAAGGTCATGATACTCGATGGAATACTATCCACAAGGATAGATAAATTTGAGGTTTCTGTAGGTAAATGGATGCAACGTGAGACCGTCATGATCAATGAAGTGAGTCAAACATAGGAGGTTAAATATTGCATGGTTCTGAAGGAGACAAAACCAAAATGGAGTTAGTTCTGCTCACCACCTCCATCCGCTCGGCACCCCCATCCATTTACCCCTCCCCTCTCCCTGAGCTCATGAGAAAATCAACTTTTGACCCTAACCCTGCACCTTTTCCAGGAACAACCACACAATGTCTCTGTGTACCCAGAACTCGCTATGGTTGATAAATTGTACGTTAGATAGTCACATAAACTTCCTGATGTAAAAATAATGTGTGACCTATTTTGCCTTTCTTACTTCCCTGTCCTGTGAGTATAAAAACCCCTGACCCAAGTCATTAGGGGCCCAGCATGCTGGTCTGTCTGGATGAATAAACTCTTGATCACCTGTGCCTGTGAGTCCTGTGTGTTTGTTATTCCACGCTACAACAGTTCCTCTAATGTGAGAAACCCTATAGAACCTAATGGGTGTGAGAGTGGGAGTTAGGTGGTATGGGGAGGGTGCTAGAGAGTCAAAAAAGTGGAGAGGAAGGCATTGTAAGTTGATGACTTATGTGTCGGATGTATTTTTACACAAAATCCTCAAGTTCAAATTGTGGAATAAAGAATTCCAAAAGAAGAAAGCCAATTTCCTTTGGAGGTCTCACCTAATTCTTAGTAACACTGTTGGTAATAACTTATCCCAGTATAAATGAGTTTCCTGTGACAGTTTGCTCAGTTGTCTTTACTAAAGTACAGTTCACTCAATCCTCTTTTCCTGAACTCCGAGGCTGATAGGCTGTGTAACTTTCACACAATTGTCAGTCCTTTTGCCACCATCTGCACCACCTCTGCTACAAAAGCAGCCGATTGTCAGACCCAGTGTTGATAGGAATCCCAAAGGGTGGAATAAATTCTCTCAAAAGAATCTTAGGCACCTCTTGTGCTTTTTCAGGAGAGAAAAAGGCTTTTACTCAGCCAGAGAAAGTACATGTAAAACCCAGCAGATATTTATAGTCCTGTACAAGGGGGAGGGTGGTCAGTGAAATCCGCAGCTACCAGGTCTTCAAATGAAGCTCCTCCAACATTCCCTATTTCAGGCAGCATTTTGAGCCCTAGGCCAGGGTTGTTCCACGCACACGCCTCACATTGATTCCATGAGAATGGTGACCCATTATATTTATGAGATGTTATAGCCCTTGCCCTTGTCACGCTGGGATTTATTTTGTTTCTCCTTCAGGCACGCTTTTTTTCTTGTCCTTGTGCTCAAGGCTGCAGATGAAGGCTACTAGCTGCCATTCTTGCCCCTGGCGTTTTATGCCTGGCTCCTGCTATGGCTTGTGGTTATTGTTGCCTGTATTGGACTTTGTGTTGCATCCGTTAGGTGTGCTTTGTTTTCCCTCTGTCAGAACGGCTTACCTCTGTCAGTCTAGGAGTGGGCTTGGTGATGATGGATCTTCCTTTAGTCTTTTTTTTTTTTTGCGTGGGGGGGAGGGGTGCTGTTATTGCTGGAATTTTTTACCTTATCATTGCCACATTTCTCTCTCCCTTCGTCCCTCCCTCCTTTTCTCCCTCTGCACTCTCCCCTGTCTCTTCTTGGCTACAGCTGCTGCATTCTCTGCTACTCTGGGGTGTAGCCAGCTTTGTCCTGGGGCTTGCAGTCAGGGTGAGGCTTGGGGGCGGCTGCCCAAACAGTGCCTGTCCCTGAGTTTCTGTAACATTTATCGTCCTGGAATTAAGGCTGTTAGTACTTCAGTTCAGCATTTGTTGTTTTGTTGTAACTTTTTCTTCGTCCTCTTAGATTGGTTGGCAAGCAGATGGCTTTGATTTTTAAACTCAGCCCGTATCTCCCTTGGTTTAGTGTACAACTAGATGGTGCCTTTTGTCTCTGCATGTACGACGGTTAAGACTATCCACCTCATATTTCTTGTGATCACGAGGTGCTCTTTTCTTTTCCTAAAGAGTCCCAGACTACATGGAATGCTTTCCCAAGAAAGGAAAGAGGAGATCACTTCCAAGGTGACATGCAAAGAGAGTCACAAAGTCATGGTTGACCACACCTCAGTTTCACCCTCCGTGGAACATAGTGTTAGATCCTATTTATGATGTCAGATGTCACATCCAAGCCCAAGGTGACATGTTGCCTCATTACTCCAGGTGTCAGGCCAGACTTCCAAGGATGCACGTTTGGATCCAACCAGCGTTGTGAGTAGTTTGGGTTTTCTGTTGGCTGTTTGGTTTCCCCAAGCTGTAGTACCATCCCCCTTTGAAGGCCCTGACTGGGAATAATAGCCACCTTGTAGTAATCTATAAAGCTTCTACAAGTTAAAGGGTTTCTTCTACCATACTTCATACCTTTTTTCCTGAATTAAAAGGGAGTTAGCCCCCTGCCTTTGTGTAAAGCCCCG
>PVKB01007392.1:0-36099 GCA_004027205.1 Ctenodactylus gundi | reverse complement strand
CATAATTTAAAAACTCCAAGCTTGATTATATGATTGATTTGAGGAATGTTCATTAGTTTCTCTCCTTCCAAGGATTTTCCCACTTTGATTTATTGTTCATAGTGTTCCCTTCTAATGCTTTCCATATCTGTAATCTCTTTAAGCATGTGAGTAATTCACTACTTTTCTCTCTTTCTTTTGCTACATAGTATGTAGACAGAGTGGTTTTTTAACCCTGCTAATCTGTTCAAAGAACTAGCTTGATTTTGTAGAGTTTTCTCGAATGCTCTTCTATTTTCCATTTCATATATTTACTGGGGATATTCATTATGTCCTCCTATGTCATTTTAAAATTCAAATATAGGCATTTAAACTAAATGTAGCTTCTAAATGCCTCTGCCCTGCTCTTAATCATTCTTTGATCCAAAGTGTATTTTGTCTAACACTCTATATACTCATTCAGTGATGCATATTTTTTCCTGTTATATTGAACAAATTTCTCTTCGCTGGGGAAAAAAAATACTTGACACTCACAAATTATAAGGAGATGAAGTTTATATTAGCTCACAGTTTCAGAGATTTCAGTCCATTGTCAGCTGGTGCTAAAGCCAGCAAGGGATAATGGAGCCAAGGGGCTTACTTCACAGTGGCAGGGAAGCAGAACATGGGGGCAGAGGGCCAGGAAGCACAACCCAGGTGCTAGGTAATATTTTCAGTTCGTCCTTCTATACCCTACCCAGGCTTGGGCATTAGAACTCTGCTAGGCACCTCTTAACTCAGTTAGACTGAAAATCACCATTGACTTTCACACACATTTTTTTTCACGTTCAATCTATTTGCCAGTTTAAATTTTAAAAATGTATTTCTTATATAAAGAATGGAGTTAAATCCTGTTCTTCCATCCTTATAATCTTTGCCATTTCATGGGAGACTGGAAGACCTTCAGTGTAGCTGTTGCTAACATTACTCACATCTGCCATATTTCTTTTCTGTATGTCCTGGCTGTCCTTGATTCTCAATAACTCCTTCATTTCTTTTTCTTGAATAAAATATATTTTCTCTTGTCTCCTTTTAACTTCCTTGTAATTTCTCATATAATACATCTTTATTTTCTTTATGGTTGCCCTTAGGGTTGCTATTAATGCTTTAATTTCCAGTAATCTAGTCTTAATATTATTCAAAAGGCCTCCCCTATCAACTCCTTTATTTCTTTTCTCTTTTTTTGCTCTTATTAGAATAAAATTACATGTTTACATAACGTATGCCAATAAGCTTAGGTTTACAGGCTCATACATTTTATAGACTTAAAGCATTCTACAGTCATCTTTGAAATCTGGTAGAAAAAATGAAGAATTACAGATAAACCTTTAAGATTTAGTTACTCAGTTATTAATAGTGTCATAGCCTTCACTCCTGCTTTCAGAGGGCCTCCAGGTTAATTATAGGTGAAAGCTTAGAACATTCTGGAATCCTTTCTTAGCTTGCACTTGTACCAGGGTATCCACGTTGACCTCACTGTTCTTGTGGCCTCGTAGACCTTAGGAATTATTGGAGCTTTTCAAAGTACCAATAAAAATGACATGCCTCAGGTTTGCCTTTTAGTTTTTCACTTTATTATTTTCCCCAGCTGACAACCAGCACATGAGGCAGTCATTAAATTAAGCACTTCCCTTAAAATTCTTTTTATCAGTTGCCTTGTGGAAAAGATTTTTCTCACTGGAGAAGCTCCAGATCAAACCAAATGAAAACAGACTTGAACATATCTGTTCACTCTTGACAGCTGTGTGGGCAAAAGACTTTCAAAGAGCTCCATTCCTATGCTCCCCTCTACACTCAGCTTTTCCCAGTGGGTGAGAAACCGCTTGTTTTTCCTGTGAAGGTAGGATGTTGTTTTTCAGTGTAACATCAAAGCTGAAGAGTGGGCATGAAACTGGCAAAAGTAAAAGCAGAAAGAGAAGGCAGCCGGCCCACATTCATGGCTGAGCTCTCGCTTGTCAGCCAGCATTATTATGACCAGTGTATGTGACCGCCATCTTGAAAGGAGGTCCTCGAAGCCTTAGCTGAATAGCAAAAGTTCATTTCTGTAGAGCACTGGCCAAATTGAAGATTTCTAAGGGAAAAAAATGTTAATTTAAATGGTAAGGAATAATCAGTAGATTCTGATATTTGAAAGATAACTATGAATAAAAATAAAGGAAGACATAAAATGATAGTTTTGATAGTAAGTCCAAGAAGCTTAGTGGCTTTCGAGAGTGTGTTAGTGGGAGTCTTAAAGTCTTCGAGGAAAATGTCAGAACTTAAAAAAATGAAAGGGAAATGTGTCTCTAGCTAGAAGGAAAAGTGACCCTTGCCATGGAGTCATAAAAGTTTTGGCAAAAATTTTCCTGAAATTGTGTAGAAAATGCAAAATATATCCTTCGGACTGATTAAGGAAATTAAAGAACATTTTATGTCATTTATTGAAATTATCATCTGGCTTACTTGGGTTATGTATAATAAAATAAGTAGAATGACCTAAAGGCCACTTTGCTAAACCTTTAAGCCAATAACACATAGTTTAGAAAACAAATTCTTTCTCACTACTTACCTTTTCTGATTAGAAAAATAGACTTACAAGAAAGATCTCAGGTGAAAAAAAATATATATTTGCATAAGAAATGTAAGAATGTGTATTTTGTGGCTCCAGATGATCTATGGTGTTAACTATTGTTTTGTTCAGACAAAATCCCTTTTAAGAATACTAAGTGCTAATAAAAATATTAATATTATAAGTTCACATGGCCTTATAAAGTTTCTTTATGGAACAGAGTTTCAAAGGCTTCATGACATTTTCCCATGACAATGGCACACAAAATTCCAGACCAAGAACCACTTACCTTGAAGAGATTTCTGTATGTGTTTTTTATGTAACTCAGTTGACTCTGTTATATAATAAACACATGATGTATCTTATAAAATTATGCAATGTATACTTACAGAGATAGGAATTCATACAAAATGAAAAAATAACTTTAGACTCCAACTTTCTAAACGTCAAAAGTAGCCTGAGAAGACTCTTCCATTATAAACATAGGTTCTTTGGTTGTGGAAAATTGCTAACCTTGAAGGTAGAGTGGATGTCCACAGAGAATATTCTTTCTAAGGTAGAATTGAAAACTGCTCAAGTCACTGTCAACAGGGACAGGATGATGATGGAATTATAATGTTAGAGGATTGTTCTCCGCCTTGTGTTTTCCACCTCATTAAATGGAAGAGTTGTAGTTGTTACTCTTGTCATTTCTAGCACCATATGTTGCATATTAGAAGCCAAGTTTCTTGTTTTTCAGTAGCAAAGACCAGAAAGATGAGCTTCGCTTATATCTGATCCTCATTTAAATAACCATTCTAGATTTGAAAGTGATGTCATAATGGCCTCTAACCTGAGTGTCCAGATTGAAAGATGAAAATAGTTGGATTGAGGAAGGGATGCAAAGCATTTATCCCCGAGGTGGATTGCGGCTGACCAGCTTTTCCAAGGTGATTGTCCATTTTCTTTGCAGACGTTTTGTTGTTGTTTTCATTGTGACAATCTGTGCAATTCGGAAGAAGCCAAGCTATGTGAATTCTGAGGTTACATTAATAATTTTTCAAATTGGGAAGCATCAAAAATTATAACATGAAGAAGATTAAACTAGCCCATTGGTAGAATTCCCAAGGTCAAATCGCATGCAGAGGTTCTGGCAAAAAATTGAGCTGAGCCCTCAGCTGAAACCTCACACGAAATTCCACTGTTCAAGCGAAGACTTCATTAGGTGATTCTAATGAAGGTGGTCTTTGAGTTTCCCAAATGAGGTCTCAGACACTGTGGAATGAATGAAGCTATCAGTGCTGTTCTCCCTCTACTTTTTCAAATTTTGTCAGTGTAGTAAAATCATCATTCCACACTGCTAAATTGGGTGCTATTGGTCACATCATGGTGGTAGCTGGAGCACCTTACCGTATTTGTTTCTTTGAAATGACTATCCATGTATGACCTTCTAATTGAAAAGTTTCATGCTCACAACAGATATAGTCCCCTCTAAGCCAGTTACTAAAGGAGAAAAATCAATGCTAACAATTTCAGAAGACAAGGGTGATGGTTCAGAGGAGAAATTACAAGATAATAAAGGAATCACCTGGAAATCAAGACTTCACTTCTTCAGGGTTTTATTTTCCCTGAAATATTTTTGAGTCAAAATATTTTTCGGAATTTTTGAGCATTATGTTATTTGAGCGATAAATTAGGTGGGAGTGGTATAATCATTTATCTTTAGTATAATTCTCTTTGGCTGAACTTTTAAACTACACATAAATTATCTCTGATTTTTACATCTTCATTTTGACCACCAACTCCACTTACTACATTTACTTTAACCCACTCAAAAATGCAAAGATAAGCTAAAAAATCAGGTGGTATTTAGTGTTTTCTCAAAATACTAGGGATCTAGTCAAGAAGCAACGTGAAGTGATGTTATGAAATGATAACTTCTTATTAAAAACCAGTTAAAATATGACGAGAGGAAATTGGAAGCAGAACAGATTGATGACTTATGGAAATATTTTGTAGCAAAAGCTTTAAAATATCAACAGAAATCTAGAATTGGCCAGCCTGGGCTACATAATAAGTTTAGAACCAGCCTAGACTATAGAGTAAGACCCTGTCTCAAAAAATTAAAACGAATACTTGGTCTTTGTGGAGATGGATGGTTTGGGACTTAGCATATCAACTTATATACAAGCTTCCCCATAACCCCATAGGAAACACAGCTGGAAAACAAATTAAACAATGTCATTGCCCTCTCCTCATCCAGGAATCACTTTATGGATAATGAGCAATTATTCATACATGAAGTACTGAATTGAAGTGCATGTTAACTTGGGTGAAGTCTTGCAATTGGGCAGAATAGTTATCAGGCTGTTTAATATGCTTCTAAGATGCTAAAAGTGAAGACGTCTGAAACCCAAAATAAGTACCCATCTGCCCCATGATATCTGTGATTGGCAAATGCTGCACATTAGAAAAGCTATAATTGACAATAAACTCAGCAGGGTTCACACAGAACAAATCTTTTTTTTTTTTAACCAATCTCAACTTCTTTGACAGACTAACAGTCTTTTCATGACAAAAATTCAATACAATTTCATAGAGGCCATTGTCATAGTCCTTTGCAAAAGCCTAGTCAAAATTGCAACTGGATCGTGGGACAGTTAGAGTAGAATACAGTTCAATCAACATGCCTGTGATATTTGTTAATGGTTCGCTGCCAATCTGGTGCTTCTAAATATTAATTCCCGAGTGCAACATCTTCGCTCCCATGTCCACTTCAGTAATCACTTAGGGAGCCAAAGATGAAATCCATCAATAAAAATTACACAACTGTCTACTGCAGAGTGGCAGGATAAGAATCCCAAATGCCACTGATGGTCTGGGACAAAAGGTAATTGTGCTAAAATATAATTTTACAAAAATGATTCTATTGGCTCTAAGAAATTTAATTATTAAGATTGGAACAGAAATATATTGTGAATTTCACTGCTTCCTTTGGGGCAGTAAGCTCAGTGCATTGTGGCTGGGACATGGCACCCTTGCAGGCCATTGTGGTACGCATTTCCAATAGTGCTGAGGTATTAAAGCGACAAAGAACCAGTGGGTTTTGCAATAAGGCTGTATAACACAAGAGATAAATATCATTTGAAAATGGAATACTGTGGCAGCAAATAATTTTAAATTAAGAAAGCATCCAATAGTATTAATGGCTCTCAACAATACAATATTTTGTGAAGAGAAACTGCAAGCCATACGATAATAGAAAATAACCATGCTTATAAAAGCTCTCAAATATCAAAAATAGGACTGAAAATGTGGGTCAACACAGTGGTAGAGCCCTTGTCTAGCAGGAATGCAGGTTTGGGTTTGATCTTAGTTCTGAAAAAAAAAGTTAAAATTCTTTATAAAGTTTTAAAGATAAATGTATACATATAGTCATATATGTAAACATATTTATATAGACATACATATATGGCCCATATATATATGTGTGTGTGTGTGTATATATATATATACACACACACACATATATATGTATGTATATATATATATATATATATATATATATATATATATATATATATGTGGCCATATATATATATATGTGTGTGTGTGTGTGTGTGTGTGTGTGTATGTGTGTGTGTGTTAATAATGTCTTTTTCATCTATATATGTATATAAAAATATAATCATATTTTAAGGTCTCTAGATTGTTCTTCATGGAAATGGAGGTGAATGGTCCAAAAAAAAAAAAAAAACATTAAAGTGTATTTTTAAACGATGCGATGAATGTGCTTCATTGACATCTTAACTTTTATTTCTTCTAAATATTTACTAAATGCAGTTTTACTTTTAACATTTCCTAAAAGTAGTTATCCATAATTATTAAGTTTTAGGACATCAAGAACCCGGATTACATGAATAAAAACTAAACATTTTATAGGGGGTATTTTGTTCAGGTTAGTTCACTTTGATGAATGACTCTTGAAGAACCCCTCTGAGTCACCAGGCTGAATCTTGGCATACACCTTGCGTAAGTTGAACATGCTTCACCTGAGATGTGCCCTAGGGACCCTGCCATTGGAAAGTCTAAAATTCATAGCTGTTTCTCTAGATCTGTACTGCTGCTGCTCTTCCTAACTTTAGGAAATATCAGCCTATCCAGAGCCATCATGTGTTCACCCCAGAGAAAGTTTCTGATGAGGGGGTGGCCACTCGGAGCATAGAATGTCCCTGTAGAAAACACGTCCAGGTCCTTTGCTTTTGTGGAAACAATGAGTTATCTTGCAAGCCTCATCTCCAGCTCAATTAGAAAAGTAATCAACTTTTTGTCTTACTGCAGGGGATTACCAATATGGCAGCCACTCAGCCAGTCAGGTGATAATTATAGAGAGAAATCAAATGACTATTACAAAATAAAAGTTCCCACTCCTAGTGACATGTCAGTTATGTCAATTTTTATCCTGAAGCTTACTAATTATGACTTTTCTAAAGCAAGTGATATGTAGGATTCTTCATATGTTAGAATCTTTATCATTCCATGTAGTGTCATGTGAATAAATTCATTGAGTTTTTAAGTAACTACAAGCAAGTGAGTAGTTTAATCTCATGATTACATGTATTTTAGAAAGATTATTATGTCAAGAAGATAATAGGGACTATAATGGATCGTCTTTATCTTTGTTTGAATAATCAATCATCATGACCAACTGGAATATGTAGGTTCTACCCACTATATCATGTAGTGTTGAAAAATTCTTTCTAGGCATCTAAGAAAGAAAATATTAAATTATTCAGGAGGTCAGTAAAGATCACCAGTTCTCTTTTTCTCAGGATTTAAAAAAAAATTTTGAACCAAGAAAATGTATTAATATGTAAGCTCATCCACATGTATAGATAGTGTATTATGTAGGTACCAATTGTACACTAAATAGTTTGAACCAAGCAATATGTGTGCAATTATGTATTTTATTATAATAATTTTTAGAGCTTTGGCCAAGTCGCTGTCAGTCTCTTTCTCTCCATACTTATCAAATATTAGGGTTAATTTTTCCAGTTAATCTAACACAGAATTCCTGGTATTCTCAAAGCCTTAGTGTGTCAGAAATATAGTAAACTTTTTAAGTTGTCAAAGTGATTTTGTTTTGCAAATTACAGTCTTTTCCCATTGAAATACCCTCTCATTCTATTAATTTTTGAGAATACAGATGTTATCCTTGAAGATGACTATTCCAATTTCTTAGCTCAGACCTTCATATTTCTACATGTTTTCTATGCAGTGACATGGTGTCTGATACCTCATAGCACATTAAGATTATGTAAACTATGCAGATCCTAATAAAATGTTAATGAGATGCACATTATCCAGGCAAGTGAAAATAGCTTTTCATTTTTCTTGGTTGTGGACAGATGATATTCCCTGGGATGGAGCTGAATTCATGGGTGGGAGTCATGCCATTTCTGCTTCCATGAACTAGTAAGACTTGTCAAGCAAAGTTTCAAACTGCTTCCCAACAATTTAAAAATTTATGTGAAGTTATTTAATGAATAAATACTTTCATATCGTGAGCTTAGTTTGTATGCAATGATTTCCAAAGTTGCAGCTGCTCCAAGTACAGGAATTTTTGGTGGAATGTCAAGTATCTGTTTCTTCCTGATTGCATGAATCATTGTACTAAATTGTAATAAGATTCCGTATGAAGCACATTTAACATTTTTAATAGATTTTAGGCAGATAAATTGGCCAATTGATTGTAGAAGTGTGCTAATCGGGCTTTGGTCAAGAGAACAATATAAAACCTACTGGCAACTTCCAATACCTAATTCCTAGGAATTTTATCTAAATAGAATCGGATAGGCGTAAAGTTTACCATTTCAACCTGTGAGAAATAGAACATGATTTATCATCTCAAAAATTTAGACACCCCAGAGCATATGAAAAATAATACAAAGAAAGTATCTAGGCTTTCTTGTAGACCGTCTCCTTGACATCTGGGGAGCAGAGTGAGAAAAGGCAGAGTTGGTGGGGGTGGGGTTGGAGGAGGATGCAGAACAAGAGGAATCATGGGGAAGGAGTTAATTTTTTTTCTTTTTTGGACCAGGAAAGAAAGCTGAGTCTGTAGAAGGTTGTTTTGCTACATTAGTTACTTTGATTAAATACAATGAGCTGTATTCTCAAAAGACACGTAGGCAGGTAATCCAAACCATAGGAGACAGACTTGAAATAATGGGGGAGAGAGTAATCATTTCATTTATATTTCATTTTTCCATGATGTTAATAATAATTTACTCCATTGTTCAATGTCTATGCTCTTGGAAACATCTCCGTTACAAAACTGGATCTGTGAATTTGGTTCACAGTTACTGTCATACAGTTCTATCCAACATTTTTAGGAGGTGCTATTCCATGTCTTTTAAGTCTGCTGTGCTATTTCAACAATGCATTGTGTTATTTTTATTATAAACTTAATTGTCTACTGACCAAAAAGAGAGTGTATTTAGCTTTAGAAAGGGATAGTGGTTAATTATTTACGTGGATACATGGAGTGTCCACTCTGAAGCTCCAAAGACAAAGGTGTACAAGGTCAGCTCCTTGGAAAAGGGCAAGGATAGCACCGATGGACAAGGTTGAGTCTTTGGTCTCAGCTCCAATTTATGGATGAAACACACACTCTGGGAAGACAATGATTGCACCCCCCCCCCCCCCCAAATGGATTCCGTCCTTTGTGTTGGGGGAATTCCTCTTACCTAGCCAGAGTCTGCGTATCAATTACACTCCTTGAGGGTAATTATAAATGCAAATTTAAATGGAATTTTGGCTTTGTTTTCTGGAAAGACTGCTTATATTACATAAAACCCTCAGCACAATTACCAGATTTTTCAGTTATAAATCAAAAGTTTAAAGGTAAAATAAGAGCATTATAAAAGTTACAGAAACAAAAATATATACCAGTGGAGGAGTAGCTCAAGTGGGTCAGGCTTTTGCCGAGCAAACGCAGTTCCCTAGTGTGTGGTACATGCCTGTGATTGCATCATTTTGGAGGCTGAGGCAAAAAGATTATAATGTGTTTGAGGCCAACAGGAGCTACGTAGTAAATTCAGGATCAGCCTGGACTACAGAGCAAGACTGTGTCTCATAATCAGTCAATCTATCTATCAATACATACATAAATAAAGAGCCTCTTAATTATCAAGAGAAAATTTTAAATGAATAAATACATATGTAACATTTGTATTTCTAAAATGAATTTGGTGGAATAGAAATAAAAATAGTATAAATGTTCATGAGCTTGATATTTCTACTGAAATGAAAAATATTTAGATGGCAAAAAGTCAACTCTATCATACTTACATCAGATAATTTAAAATACTAGAGATAAAGAAATAAGTAAAAATATACCTAGTCAAATTGAAATAATAAGAAATTACAGATCCAGGAAGCAATATTGAACAAAAGTGAATTTGAGCAGCAAACCATTAAATGTTAGATCAAATATTTCAATGAAAACATATTTTACAGTGGAGAAATTATGAATACTATTTATACACCAAATAACATGGTAATCGTTTATTACACGTACATTTACCAAAGAAGCAACAAGATTAAAATAGAAATATATTAATAATAAAAGAGGTAACAATTCACTCTTCATGAAAAATGAGCTACACTCATGTGATTACAAATTGACTCCACAATACGTTTCCTTGCTCTCTAATATACATATGGGGCAGCTGCACAGGCACACCACACAATATGTGTTAAAGGACACTGCAGAGATACCTATTGAGTAGAAAGACACAGAACAACCCGTTTAGATCACAATTCAATGAATCTGAATATTATGAACACTCACTAATCAATACATTTCTATTACATTGGATTAAAATCAGAGGATAATTTTAAAGTTTTTTTCATGATCTACATGAATATTTCTTGTTCAGGTTTGGTTGTTTTAAAAATATTTTTGTATTTGTTCTGGATTTTCTTCACCAATGCACTCATTAGGTGGCTGTGTTTTTGTGAGGAAAGGTCATTGTTTATATACGTTGAGTTGCGTTAGCAATTAGCAATAGGAACAGTCTGTCTCCCATCTATGTCCCAATGGTTTTTGAGGTTGAATTTAAAAGGGATGAGCAGATTGATCCGAGGGAGAAATTTTAAGGCAGCTACTATTTTGGCTGTGGCATGTATATGGCCAGCCTCTTTTAGCCTGATTTATAGAATGAATTGGGAGTAAACAGTAGAGAAGAGAGTATGGTAATCTTTCAGTTTCACTAATTAAGAACAGTATAAAATTGAGACTAAAAGAAATGTGATTGTTAAAGAGATTAATACCATTTTTTAAAAAGCAAGTATTTTGAGCTGAAACTGGAAGAACGGTACCTTTAAAAAATGGAACAAAAGCAACCTACTTGCCCATCAGGAGAGGAATGGGTAAAGAAGACATGGTACCTATACATGATGGAATATTATGCAGCCATGAAAAAAACAGATATTAAGCATTTGAACCAAAATGGAGCCACCTTGAATCAATAATGCTCAGTGAAATGGATCAAATATGAAAAACTGACTATAGACTCATGTCCCTCGTATGAAATTCATAAAAATAATGGCATATAAAGTCCTGAACTGGGCAATCGACTACTAGGAAAGGGGTGAATCTCCAAAACTGAGGAGGGAGGAGTCACAGGCCAAGGGTAGGAAGGAAGCAAGAAGAGGCCAAAATTGGCCTAGATAGTCATTGTTTCCCCACACCATATATTTCTAATGTGTTACAGAATTTGGAATTAATGCATATGTAAATATTAATAAACAAATCTCGGGAATCGGAATGACCCCCATATATCACAGACTTTAGGTGTAATCTTGCAAAGGCCCTTGAAAATTTAATTAAAAGGCTCTAGGGCATTGCTCACTGGGATCTGCCTAGGAGGGTGTCTCTAGTCACTAACTGCGGTCCGAAGGGGCCTGGCCACTGCACAAGATGGCACAGACTTTAGTGTCACACATGTTGTGCAGGTTTTACAGGAACCCAAGTTTAAGAATTATGAGATAATGGAAGCTTTCACTCGGATTTTAAAGAAAGACCTGGAAGTCCAGGCAAGGATCCCCTGTGATGGCTCTACATGAAGCTAGAAAAGTAAACTCAAGTTACAACAGAGACCTCAAGATGATCTTGGTGCTAGGAACATAGATAGTTTGTTGAGAAATACTGCGGGTAGTCAGCACATTAACACTGAGAGGGGACATGGTAGATTCAGGACCAGCTTAGTAGAGAGACCCTATCTCAAAAAAAAAGTTCCTAATCTCAAGAAACAGAAGCATTTTAGAAGCTCAAGAAAACTAGACAGAGATACAATTTCTAGTTTATGTATTTTGACTTATATTTTTGCTAGTAGTTTGTCATCTTAGAATAACTATAATTTTAATTAAAATGATTGTATTTGTAGTGGAATGAACTGTTAAAAGCAGCACTATGAGTCCCAATTGATATACAATACAGTGAATATTATAAAATGTGCAATTATGTAACTTTTGATGTGTGCAGGCACTAATATCGCCAGCACTGCATTCAAGGTAATGAACAGTTCTCCGCTAAAACATTCCTGCTACCACTTTGTGTTTTCCCCTGTGCATTCCCTCTGCTCCAGACAACTGCGGGATCATCTCTGCCGATAAATATGTACTTGTATTTTCCACATTTTTATGCAGATGAAATCATAGTGTCTGACCTCTTACCTGTTATCTTCACCCAATCTGAGTATTCTGGAAATTATTTATAAAAAAGTTGATGAATTTTCTTTTTAATTAGCACATAATAATTAAGATACTTGTGGAGTACAGTGTGATATTTCAATGTATGCAAAAATATGTAATATCGGATCATATTAGCATTCACATCTTTTTACCATTCTCCTTTGTATAATATACAGCAGATGGTTGCAAACAGCTTTCACTCTGCTGTCGCATAGACAGCACTAGAACTGATTTGTTATCTGACAGTAACTTAGTATTCATTATCCAGATTTGCCCTTTTCTTAGCCCACACGAAATAATCACTACTATTGTGCTCTCGGCTATTTTGAGACCAGCTTTTATAGACAAATCTTGGAAGAAACCAATATGTACGCTGATAGACGAATGGACCGAGAAGACACGGTGTTTCTACAAAATGGAATACTACTCTGCCATAAAAATGATAAACATGAGTCATTTGTAGGAAAATAGATACACCCGAGACCAACTTGTGTAGAGAAGTAAGTTTAAATACTGTATGACTTCTTCAGTGCGAGAAGACAAAACATACCAATGGTAAAAGAGAGATGGAAGAAAGTAAGAAGAAAGACTTTGTGGTGAGAAAAAGGAGTTGTAGAGGGAGGGGGAAGACGGTGGGCAGTGGGAAGGAAGTAAAATTCTTATGATGTAATACTTAAATTTAAAAATTTGAGAAGTTTGAGTACAATTAATTGACATGTTCAGTACAATACTATGTTTTTTTTTTAATCAGGAATGTCTATGTTATGTGCCTTCCTCTTCTTCCTTCTACTCCTCCTCCTTCTTTTGAAACAAGGACAAGTTCTCATTACAGAGCCCAGGCTGATCTAGAACTCATGCTATTCTTACTGCATCACCATCAATCTAGTTTTGACTTTTCTAGTTTTGTAAATTAAAATATATGTATAGGCAGGGGTTGTTAGTGACAATGGCCTTTCCTTGCATGGATAATATTTGTGAAGTTATCAGCTTAAGTAATTATAACACCAACACTAACAGAGCTCCCTGAACACTTAGGCATTAACCATCATAACAATCTTCCTATAGAGTATTATCTTTGCTGTTTTCTATGTGGAGAAAAACCGAAGCTCAGGAAATTTAATTAACCTATCCAGGATCACAAAGTAGTAGGACCAATATTCAGAATCAACATGAGTAGTCAATTTTGTTCCCTCGTTGCTGATAGATATCGGTCACCAAATGACGCTACCAAGTTGCCAGGGTTTAACTGAGGAAAATCAAAGCAAACTTGGGGAAACATGAATTCGAAAAGTATTTGTTTGTGTTATGCTGCATTACGGTTGGTTTGGGGAAACTTCTAATTATTTGTTGTCGTACAACATGAACAACTGATGTTGAATGAATATTGTGCTACAGCATTATCATTCCACAATCCTGCCGCTAGAACACAGCTGACATTCATATCCATAACTTCTGACTGGTGTCCTTTCCCTGTTGCCATTCTAAAGCATTGAAGAGAGATTCCCGCCCCACCCCAACAGTCCTCAGAAGATTTTATCTCCATGTCGGCATCTTCTCCAACATATGCTCCAATGTTTGGAGCACCGATGGGCTAGCCAGAACTGTGTCTTGCTATTGAGGGGCTGGCTAGACCGTAGAGTCTAGAAGAAAGGGCAAAATTGTTTTATTTTGATGTCAGTAGAGGCTGTCTGGCATTTTTCGGATCTATTATTCCTACATTGTTCTAGGCTGCTGCTGGCACAAGCTCTCCTGAGGTCTGGAGTCTACACCTTCCATCTTCATTCTTGACACTTGCGCTGTTCTTCTGTACTGAAATCCCCTCTGTGGACTCCAACATCCTGTGACTGATGCGCATGTGGTTTCCGTAATTTTGGATCATGGTTACATGTGGAAAGAAGTTCCACTTTCTAAGCTTGGCGAATCACGTTAGTTAAAATCCTGACGTTGCCAGCGTTAATACAAAGACCTCAGTGTGATGATGCTGTAGGGATCACTTCTTCCAAAGCCAGACCAAAAAAAAAAAAAAAAATGCAAATGCAGCCTTGGTGTTTGCATTTCAAATATCTCATTCACCACCATCTGGACAACACTCTATAGAATACTCTCTGAGGTATAATATTCTTATGAAATTATTTGTGAAAAATAGCAAAACTCAGCTTTTATATTACAATGTATCCATCATAATAGAAGTGTACTTCTTAAAAAATACAACTACTAAGTAAAAGTATTTTGTATCTCTTTTATTTTCATGTCTGTCTTTCTGTTTCTACTTCTCTGTGTCTTGCGTTTTTGTGCATATGTGTATGTGATTCTAACATACTAAATAATACAGTGCAACCTGTATGTGTTTCTCACAATTCACCTTGTCCTTGAGCTCATAGATAGTCATCTGCATTCTCCAAAAATGATATAGACACCTCCAGATTGCATTAGAGCATATATCAAAATAGACAATCCAGACAGCATGTCTGAAACTAAGTTTCTCCCTAGATCACAGTGAGGTTGTTACTATTTCTTAATGGTCTTGTTTTATTTTTTTACTGTGCTAAAAATATGAACATGACAATGAGTCAATCTCTAGAAACTCCCCTGGGCTGACTATTCCTATGTTGTTCTTTAGGCTGTTGTTAGAGCAACCTCTCCAGAGACTTCAGAGATCTGGAGTCTTCACCTCAGAGCCTCATGCTTGGTAATAGTCCTGATCTTCTAGACTGAAATATGAATAATATGCCATGATAGACTATGGAAGAAAAATTCATATTGTCTTTTATTCCACACTGATGTGTGACTTTATCTTCCCTGGATAATTGGAGGAACTATCAAAGGAAAAATTTGCAAAAAGAAAGCCATTTATTCCATTCCTTCCTTTTCTCAGATCCAATAGCTTTTCAAATTTAGTTTTCATTTATTAAAACAGATGGAAATTGTGTATTGGAATTTCTTAGCACACTTTTAGAAGCCCAATGAACAGGTGTAATTGTGTTTCATAGATCAATTTATCCTTGATATTGGATCTTGACGATATGCCAGAATTACCAAATAACTGCAAATAGCCTGGCTGTTTAATTATATCAAGTAAATCTGTGCTTTTTGATAGAAGTAATCAATGCAAAATGAAATAGTAAATCTTACATGCTGCACAGTCTATCCAATTAGTTAGATTTTCTTTTCCCAAACTCACATTTCAAATTAATAGGCATAAATCACCACCTGCATAATCTACTGATAGGATCTTATCAACATAATGCATGTTAACATCTATGTTATTAAAATTCTACGAAGGCTTAAAATACAGGTATGGACAGATATGATTAATTATTTAGCATTAACGCTAATGGCAAGTTATTTCATCCCAAAAGAGAAATTCTCTCATTATTTTAATTTTCACTTTCACAAACAAGAAAAACCTTGTAATATTTTAATCAGTCATACACGTACAGGTGCAATACCGTATCTTCAGTATTAAGATTTAAGAAAATACATTTTTCTTTCTCCTGACTCTACTTTTTTTTATACTGAAGAAAGAAGTGAAAGATGAAAAAACATGCATTTAAATCAACAAATATGAATAAATGATGAATGCAATGGTCAGTACTGGAGTTTTTAAAGCTCCCCAGGTTGTCTTGATATTACATCTATGTACATAGATATATTTAAAGAAGATTACTTCTGTGAGGACATATTTTATTTTCCTGACTGCTGGACTCCAGAATTTCTAAGAATGTTCATGTTTGCTTCACAGACATATGTCCAGCCCACTTTTTCTGTGACCTAGATATCTCAGAACTGGACACATGTTGATGGAATGAGAACCTAACATGGTCTAATTTTACTACCTGTTATGGTTTGGAATCTGGAATAGATTTGGAGGGCTACTGGATCATAGGTTTTTAATTATATCCATGGGTTGGTGTATCTGTACACACACACATACTAAGGACCTTCTGTGAACACCTAAATGCTTTGCTTAAGCAAGTTTTCCTACTTATTGATGCTAAATATAGATAAAAGAATCATCGGACCTAAGCAGATTCTATGTTTATTTGGCTTATGAGAGTTAATTATTGTGTCATGAATAAAGTATACTCTGAAATCATGCTAATGATTACTGTTGGAGAAGACGAAAGGTGGTTATTTATTTCTATTTTTATGATAATATTTTATTTCTTAATGTAGGTTTTCTTCAGCAGTTATTTTACCTTATAAAATTTATCTCCACATTTTCTTTGCTTATTACCTACATGGCTGAATTATTCTACTGTTTACATTTTATTTTAAAGTTGACCTAGAGAAATATGAATTTTAAAGATGAAAGACTGTAGAGTTTAGATAGGCTGAAAGTGAAATACCTGTCGAAGTGCACAGGAAATGACTGAATATAAACTGTTAGAATATTGATGATATAATTAATTTATGATTAAAAGAATTTAAGATGAGAGCTTTGGAACGCATTCATTGTCTAGTGTGTACATGGGTTCTTTTCTTTGGAACTACTTTCTTGTAGGGAAAAATGAATAGACAAGCGGTTTCTGTGGTATCACAGTATGTAAGGAAAACGTGTCTTCTGTATCAAACAGTGAATAGGATTTAAATAGACTTGAGTTTTAACTCTAAGTTGTTTAAAAATATTTCTCAGTGAATACATTAATAAAATAATATTGTCCTCTTAATTAGATGTAATTTTCTTTTTAGATGAGGAAAATGCAAACATTTATATGTATGTCTTAGGGAAGAAAATTATAGAATAAACTTACATGGGAATATTAGGTAT
The DNA here is from genome assembly GCA_004027205.1 of Ctenodactylus gundi. NCBI lineage: Eukaryota > Metazoa > Chordata > Mammalia > Rodentia > Ctenodactylidae > Ctenodactylus > Ctenodactylus gundi. The sequence goes on along the minus strand of PVKB01007392.1, from coordinate 19,027 downwards.
CAGAGTCTACAAGAAGATAACTGAATTTCATTCCTAAACAAGAACAATGTAATGAAATCCAGAGGACAATATGAGATAATTAATTCAGATGTATGAAAGTGTGACTATAATTTAGAAAGAAGAGATAAAGGTCTAAATAAATGTGTGTGTGTGTGTGCGTGTGTGTGTGCGTGTGTGTGTGTGTGTGCATGTGTGCAGTTAAGTATATACATGAATACTTTAGAAAGTTTTCATCTAATTACTTTTTTGGTAGAGATAAAGAGTGCACAATTTATTAGGATAATTGAAAGTTGTAGAAAAGCTATAATAGGGTGATTTTTTTTTAAAAGCTACCAAACTAAAGAATGCAATAAGGCAAGTGTTTATGATAGTCAAGTGTATGACAGGAATTCCCAGGACTGAAAGCAAAGAAAAGGCTTAGGCAGTTTAGGCAAAACAGGAGAAGAAGGGAAACTGAGGAAGTAAGAGATCACATGTGCCAGGCTGCAGTTAGAAGTGAGATATTGAACCGAGGTACTTGAGAAGCACAGTTCTTCCAGATAAGAACAGACTCCCAAGGAATATTTACCTATACAGTGAAAGTTTCAGGATTAGACATGCGAAAAACAACAAGAGGATACAATTTTAGGTAAATAATTTTCATAAGTATTGAAATAATTGCAGAATCACAGTGGGACTAGACAATGGACAAACTGAGTTTTCTTTCAATATATTCAATCAGTATATCGAATTCATGCAGCTTAGTAGAAGCCACTGATTTATTGTCTAAGTCAGTGACATACATAGTTGTATAGAAACACTAACTTCCAGGATGTACACTACACCACTACACACACCTATTATTTTATAATTGTGAAAAGAAAAAATGGGCTCGTGTTTGATCCAGAGATACAAGACAAGTGGGCCATGTTTTATTCAAAAGACTATGCGCAAAACTTATTGTAAGTTAAAGTCAACAATAAAGGGGATGTGTATAAAACAATTTGAAAATACACAGACATTTTTGTTTTGTTAAATGGAGGTCCAGAGAGCAAGGAGAAGACAACACAGTTGAAAAGTTGGTAAGACAAACTATGACTAGTCTGAACCTGAAAATAGGATGAAAGATAATTTGTTATAATTTGAATTTCAATGTAAGAAAAATGGTAGATCAGGGAGGCACATTGGAGTTTATTGCCGTCTACATTCTGAATAGAACGCCAGCATGACATTTATTCAAAATTGTCATAAATAGAAGTCATTTTACTGTCAGAATTGCGGAGATGCCAATGTCATTAATATGTACATATCAGTTGAATTAAGTGTGTCGCTTTAAAAAAATGGTAATGTCTTACCAGGCATGGTGGCAAAATACTTGTAATCCCAGCATATGGGAGGCTGAGATTGGAAAGTTATTTTGAGTTCAAGGCCAGTTTGAACTATAGAATGAGTCCAGGGCTAGCTTGGGCTACAGAGCAAAACTCTGTCTTGAGAGAGAGGAAAAAAAAAGTAAAATCTTAATTTGATATCATCAAATAAGTTTTAACTAGTCCATTATTTTGACTCTCCATGCCCTGTGATTCTGTTTTAAGCAGATATCTTTATAATTTAATCCAGTTCTCTTTAATGCAATTGTTGAGAAAATCACAGTTCTCTTTAATGTGTTTAATGATAAATAATCAAATTTAATCTACATTACTACATTTTTTGTATCTGTCTTTGCTGTTCCATATTTGTGTCTCTCCTTTTCTCTGATTTGACTTGGTTAAATTGTTAATTATTCCATTTCCCTCCACCAATTAATTTATTATTTATATAATTTCACACTTTTTCTTTCAGTGTTTCCCTTAGATATGACAAAGTATGTCTTTTATTTTTCAAGACAGATATCAAGTAGTCCTTCCTCTACTTTTCAAAAATAACCATTCCAAGCATGTTTAAATTATGTACCCTGACACTTTCCATTATGGCTGCAGTTTGAACTTTTTGTAGGTTCAGAGTACATAACAAATATTTATAACAGGTTTACAATTAGGTCAGGTATACTTTTGTTCTAATCTTTTAAATGTTATTTTATTTTTGGTTAGCATGTAGCAAATATCCATATCCACGGTGGTCAGTGTGATATTTCCACACATGCTTATAACTTAACACCGATCGGATTATTAGATCTGACCACATGGCCCGCCCGTGCCACTCTCAGTCTGTCATGATCACTACTCTATATTCATGTTGATACTTCAGTTTCCACATATGAACACGGAGTACGTGTGGGTCTTTGTGTGTGCAGGGGATTTAACTTAATATAGCATTTTCCAACTCTGTTTATTTTGATGCAACTGTTGTGATTTGTTGCTTTTTGGTGGTTGAAAGATACTCCATCTTTCTCATTCAGTAATCTGTTAATGGGTACATTGGCTGACCCTACATCTTGCCTATTGAGATGCAATTAATATGGATGGATGGATATCTAGTCTGCTGATTTTTTTTTTCTTTGTATAGTTGTACGTAAAAGGGACCTAACTGAGTAATCATGTGCCAGGTATGTTTGAAACTTGTGGAAAAGCCTCCACACTGTTTTCAATGCGGCTGTCCTTTCTCCTTTATATATTTTCCAGAATTTGTTATTTTTATTGTTTGATAATAGCATTTTAACTGGATGGAGATGTGGTTTCCCAAAATTAAAGGAAAAAAAGGTCCCAAGGTTTTCCCCCTCAAAACAATATTGGCTGTGGATTTGTCCTATTATTATGTTTCCTATCCTGAGGTATCATCCTTCTGTACTTAATCTTTTTGTAGATTTTTTATAATAAATCCTAATTTCACCAAATGCCTTTTCTGCATTAATTGGGATGATCTCATGATTTTCATCCGTGGACCTGTTAATATGATAGTGTTTGGGTATTGCTTTCATACATTGACACATCCTTGCATTTCAAAGACAAACCTATCTAGATTACAGTGGATGATGCTTTGGTTGTATGTTAATATTTTAAGTCTATTGAGAATTTTTAGCTATATCTAAATGAGGAATAGTGCTCTAAGCTTTTTTGTTTGTTGTTATTCTCTCTTTGTCTGGTGTTGGCATCTAGATGGTGTTAGACTCAAAAAAAATGACTCTGGAAGGGTTCTTCCTCCCTCTCAGTAATTTGGAGTAGATGGAGAATTGTCATTCATCCTTCTTTAAAGACTTGGTAAAACTTAGCAGGGAAGCCCTCTGGTCCAGGGTTTTGTTTGTTGAGAGACTTATCCAATGTCTTCATGACTTGTTGCTGACACACACACACACACACACACACACACACACACACACACACACACACACACACACACACGATGACAGGGTCTCACTCTATAGCCCAGGCTGGTTTTGAACTCATTGGTGTGGCCCATGCTGGCCTTGGGCACTCAGGCCAGTCTGCCTGCCTCAATCTCCTGAGTGCATGTGCCACCTCATTCAGCTTTATGTGGTACTAGTGAATCAAACTCAGGGCGCTGTGATTATAAGAAAAGTGCTTTAACCTCTGTGCCATTCCTCCAGCTCATATTTTTTGCTTTTATGGCTCAATTCTGGTAGGTAACGTGTGTTCTGAAATTTGTAAAAATCTTTTGGCTCTTCTAGTACTTCAGTAGTTATTCATATCAATCTTATTAACCTTTTGTATTTTTGTGACATCAAATATAATTTCTTTTTCCTGTTTGATTTCGTTTGGATTCTCCCTCAATTTTTAACTAGTTAGACTTCCTAAATTTTTGTTTATTTTGTTGATGCTTTTGAAAACCAACTCTTTCCATGGGTGTTTTGAATTTTTTAAAATTTTCTGTTTCTTGCATTTCTCCCAAGATATTTGTTTTCTCTTTTTCTTTTACTGATTTTGAGTCTGATTTGCTTCTGCTTTTCTAAGACCTAGAAATATACTACTAGGTTTTGTTGATATTTATTACTACACTCTTTCCTCTTATCTCTGCTTTTATTGTGTCCCAACATTTTTTATATATTCTATTTTAATTTGCTTTGAAAACTTTTTAAATTTTCATTTGATTTCTCCAATGATATATTTTAATTCAAATTTGTGGGATTTTTTGTGAACCCTCTAAATCTTTGTTCAATTTCAAGGGCTTCTTTGTTGTTGATTTCTGATTCTGGTCTCTTGTTTTCAAAATCAAAACCCAAGATGTGATTTCAATATTTTTAAAGCTTGTTTTTTTGTGTTCTCGAAAATGTACTCTGGGAAGTTCAGTGTGCTGATGAAAGGATGTGTTTCTATGGCTGTTGGTGAAATCATTTATACATTTCTGATAACTCCATTTGATCTATAGCTTATCACTTTCGTTAAAATTTCTGTCTAGATAATCTTTCTATTGATGAAAATTGGGTGTCAAATACACTTTTATAATTACATTGAAATTTTTTCACACGCCTTCACTTATAGGTTTGGTTTTGATGCCATCTTTCTTATGATTACTTATAAATGGGGTGTGTGTTATGTTTATGAGACAGAAAAGAAAGACATCATTAAAATCATGCAGTTATTTGTATGTAAATACCATTTGTAACTTTCATCTTATAGTGTTGTGAGATTTAACATTTTGCTTTGAAAAGATGGAACAGTTTCAATTTCCATATGTGTATATTAAATTCAATACTTTTTAAATGTCAAAAACTTATTTTGTTTCTTTTTGCTCCTTTGAAAATGTTGGGTTCTTTCTTTATATTTCCTTTACTTGAGCATATTATGCCTCTTTAATCTGTGATTTTAAGAATCACTTTGTTTCTGTAAATTCCTCACTTCATTTTGCATTTCATTCTTGTTTGATATTTCAGTATCGCCAATTATATGTGAGTTAGACCTTTTTCATTCTCCCTATATTTTTCACATTTTTCATAGCTGACCTATTAGTATATATTCTTCTGTATGTTCTCAAGTCCACTAATTCTCTTTAACTCCTTTTAATGACCAGGGAAACCCAGCTGTCACCTTCTTTATACTTCAAGCGCTGTTATCTGGGGCTCAAAGGATGATCAGAATCAGTCATTAGTATCATTTCTAGGGGCTGAGGGAATGGCACAGTGGTTAACGCACTTACCTTGCGAGCATGAAGCCCTGAGTTTGATTCCCCAGCACCACATAAAGCCGGGCATGGTGATGCACACCCGTAATCCCAGCACTCGGCAGGCTGAGACAGGAGGATTGCAGTGAGTCCAAGGCCAGCATGGCCTGTAAAGTGAGTTCAGGACTATATATATATATATATAAAATGCTCAGTGAAGTGAATCAGAAGCAGAACATGAAATATCAAATGGTTTCTCTGATACGAGAAACCCAAATCACAATTATTTCATAGAACTTAATGTGAGAAATAATGGGAACTGTAGGGGGACAGGAGAAAATGGAGGGTTGAAAGAGAGAAGGGAAGGATTTATAAGTTTGCCATGATATGTGTGTGCACAGAATACTCAAGATCAATGTGAACTTTATGTTTTACACTTATGCATATCAATAAAATGAGGCAGAATTTCCGAAACACTGCCAAAAAATAGTTTTATGACTAAGAACGTTCTATTTCTTTAGGTTTTACTACTGGATATCTTAGCTTCTTGGTGACTTTCTGTGACACTTTCAATTGCTATATTTTGAAAATAAACATATTTGATATCAGTTCAAGGGTGAAATTATATATTTTTAAAAATGAGAGTTTCACAATGGGAGATATTTATATTCTAATTAGGGGTATTATTTAAAGTTGAGAAATAGTTTCCTCTGCTAAAATTTTAATAAAGTTAAGTCTTTTTTTTTTGTAAAACACAATGTTCTGCATACATGTTATTTCTTTTACTACTCAAAATGTTGACAAGTCTTTCTTTTTTTCTTTTTTCCCTTGTTACTGTAGTATAGAAAGTATTTTGAAAGCATCACAACCCTTCCAAATAAATATTTGAACATGTATCTCCATAAACACCATCCTCTACATCAACCAGCATAAGTATCTGATTTAGAGAGCTTACCACTAATACAATATTATCTAATATATAGTCAATTTTCATCCTTTACAAATTGCTCAGTTCTGTCTCTAATAGGTTTCTTTATTCTCTCTGGGATCCAGTCCAGGACCATTTGTGACATTTAGTTTTCAAGACTTTACAGTTTCATTGCATTTGGAGCACTTCCTCAGCCTTTTATTTTTGTCTTTAATAATATCGTCACTTTAAAAAAAATACAGCCCAGGTGTGCAAATGTGTATGTGGCTATGATTTCATTCAAGTTATTTATACTTTTTTGGCAGAAACATTATATTCTGTCAGGTGACATTTTTATGAAAGTTTCAAAAGTTGGAAAATATTTCCGTGAAAAAAGTTGAGATGTGATTGGTACAAAAGATGCTGAGATCTGGGAATGAGCTTTAAACTCTTCATCCTAATGTGAGGTGTGTGCCACTAGCTACAGCTGCTTAAACGCAGCTCATGTGTACGCTGAGATTCTTTTTATGAATGTGAAATTATTCTAAATTTGATGTAACTAAGTACAAGAGATTATGCATTCAGAATATAGATAATGTAGCTAGGACTGGCTCCCCATGGGAAGCTGTCAGACTGGTACATGCTTAAGTTTGGATACAGGGAAGCTCCAGTCTTACAAATTTGATTTTAATCTTTAAAAATAATTTTGATAGTGACAATGTCCAGTATTAAAAATTCACTACCATCTACAAATGTGTAATCTTTTGAACAAGATGATAATGATGCGTTTCTTTACTGAAATTAGGGAATCATAGAAGCATAAAGTAATATGTTTTCAAGTATTTGATATGGCAAACTCAAAGGGAAGATGATTTGCTGGATTTGACAGAACTTGAAGTGGTGTTGGTTACCTGACAACTCAAGTCATTGTCCACCAAAAGATCCCTAGGGGACTCTGAGCTTATGTTTGTGAACCTCACAGTATTTATACTTTAAAACTAGTTTCCTGACATGTCTTTCACCCTGATAGAGCAGATATTTTACATCTGAGCTATGCATTTCCAAAGGTATTTTGAACGTGGATGGGATATATCAGGAAAGAGTCAAGCTGCTTTGTTACAATGAGTTTTAGCTTCACTTATTTGGCCTCCAAAACTTTACTTACTAAAGTGGTCTACATCTTGAAGTTTCTTTGCAAGCCAATGCCCAGTCTCCAAATGAAATAGAATACAATAGAAATAATACTTTTTGCATGTAATTCCCCAGATATGAACTCAGCAATAGTTTTATCAGCCATGTTTCTAATCCATTAGCAATATTGACTTTACCGTGAAATGAGAGTAATTCAATTTCAGATTATATTATAAAGCCGAAATCATTATAGCTCTGCCTGCTAGTTTTACAGTAGTTAAGACTGTGTCAGGGCTTTCATGATGAAGCTTTACATTTCAAAGCATTATCATCAGACATTAAAAAGAAAATAAAAGTCAAATGGTTTTTGAGATTGTATTGGCGCCTATGAAAAATCCACATCAGGGCTTTTTATTCAAAGAGACCCACATCGATAGGCAATTCCATCTGCTTAATAACTTTAATTATTGGATTTGCTGTGGGTGCCACTGATGAATCTTTTTCAAGACAAAGAAGTGTCTCCTCTTGGATATGTTCAGTCATGGTGTCAGGTAGAGAGCACGATGCAGTGATCTAGGCACACCTTTCACTGGTAAATTGCACAGTCTTTAATGGAATGTGTTTCTATTAACAGGATATCTAATAGTGTTTGGAAAAAAATAAAAGAAGGGAGAAATTTAAGCCATCAAATTAAGGGAGTGGGCTTTGGAAATTCTTTCCAACACTCAGATCTGAGTTTAAGACACAATGGGCTTGACAACCCCTTAGAAATAAAAAAATTCCTACGTAAGATTAGAAGAGAAATAATTCTGTATTTTTCTTCAGACAAATGCCAAAATAAATGAAACAATTCTCCAAACTATTCAATATAAACCTGATATGTGATTTCAAAAATGCTTATTTTAATGATTGGCTTCCATTACATGAAACGTTAGCAGATTGGCTTTAAATAATGCGGGAAGAGAACCCTGCAGACCAGTGTATTCACTATATGTGAGGGATTCTGTATCAGCAGTGTCTAGAAAGGAAACTGCTGGTCACTGTTGGAAGCTTCCTGAGATCAACAAGAACCATGAATTGAGAAGAGTGGGAGGCGGTGTTGAGTCATGGGATTTCCTATACAGCTCTTCCCAAGATTACTAGTTTCTATTCATTTGCATTTTGTTCAGCTCCACACAAAGTTAAGCTGCTTGTGGGTGAGGTAATTTGTGTAAAGGAGGTGGACTTCATGCATTCTGGGAACTTACAGTATAAAAAGAAGGAAACTTCCATTGGAACATCATGCTTAGCGAAGCGAGTCAGAAGCAGAAGGTGAAGCATCGAATGGTCTCTCTGATGCAAGAGACCCAGACCACAACTATCTCATGGAACTTTAGAAGAGAGACAGAGTGAAAGAGGGAGACAGGGTGGGGGTAGAGGGAGGGAAGGGAGGGTAGGGGGAGGGACAAAAGGAGAGCAGGAAAGCCCTTGTCACTTTGACAAGAAATGTATGTGCACAAAATGCTCAACTCCACTGTAAACCTTAATTTTGCACTTGTACATATCAATAAAATGGGGGAAAAAGGAAACTAAATTCTCAATACAATAATAGTTTCTATGCTTTTTGTTTATTAGATGGCTGATGTGAAATTAGGTAATTCATGTACATCATCAAAATAATGACAACAATCCTATGGAGAGTTATTTTCAGTTTCATACATAAGGCAGTCTTAGAGGGAGCAAAGGTCACCTTCACCAAGGGCATTTGTGACTACGACATTCAGTATGAGGGTCTGGCTGTAACCAAGATTCTAGCTTTCAATTCTATTTTTTGTAATTTTTCTAAAGGCAGAATAAAAATAATTCAAGAAGTACCTTTTCTATAAGGGACCAATGAAAAATTCACTGTCTGTTAAAGCTGAAAAGAATATTCTAGAAAAGGAATCTCTGATACATAGTATCCCATATGTGAAAGCAACAAGTATACTCCATTGGGTCTCTCAACTCTGCAGTGTCTGTTTCTGGTCATCTTCCATTTACTCATTTCTCTACCTCTCCAGAAACTCTGTATTTGTTCACGCTACTAACTATCCTATTTTATGCATCGCTGAGAGAGGCTCCTTGAAAGGTTTCATGCTCCGCCCAACCTGCAGACAATCTGAGTTTCAGTATGCTGCTACTTACAGGAAGTGGTTCAATTCAAACAAAGTCGAAATCTCCACAACGCTGTGGCTGGCTGACTACTAGTCTCTTAATTGAGGATGCTACATGCAGGTACCTACTCAAAGAGATTTGAGTCTTTAGGGAATTTCTCAGCTACGTCTTCTGTGATGTCACCAACCATCCTTTACTTTGACAGCATGAGCAGTTACTACGCCCTTTCTTAAATTCCTTTATAGGTTTGTGTTTCTTCCTATCCTAGGATCATGAAATTGGCTTTTGTATTTTCATCTTCCTCGTGAACTTGGCCTCATGAAATTCAATTTTCTGTGTTTAACTTTTCTATAAATAAGCCAGATCCTTTACTGTATTTCCTATTTACAGTTATTATAAACTCTTTATAATTACACTGAAATAATTTTTTGGTATATATGTATATATATATATATATATATATCCTGACTTGGTATACTGAGTGAGGGTTTCCCGTTAGATGCTCCCAGAATATTCTGTACATTCTGTACTTCTGTTTGGCAGTAGTCATCACTCAATCATAATGGTAATACATTCTTTTTATCATGACTCAGAGCACATATTCATTTTACAAATTAATGGGTTTCACTGTGATAATTTCATACATGCATATAATGTAATCTAATAACATCTCGCTCTGGTACTGTCAATTCTAACACAACTCTGCCTTTCCTCTTGTCATTTTGTACATAATACGACCACATCTGCATTCATATTTTCTTTTCTCTTTTCCTAAATTCTATATACAGCAGAAACATCCAGCACCTATCTTTCTGAGACTGGCATACATTTTTTTTTTAACACGATGATTTCCAGCTCTAACTATCTTTGTGCAAATGAGAAGATGCCATTTTTCTTCCTGGCAAAATAATAGTCTCTTGTGTACATAAACCACATTTTCATCTTTCAGTTGTTAATGGATTCCTAGGCCGCTTGTCTAGCTTAGCTAGTAATGAGTAATGAGTATTGAATAGCTGTTCATGAATAGATATTAGTGAATGATAAACATGGTCGTGCAGGTATCTCTTCATATTCTGACTTCTGCTTCTTCAGGTATATACCGAGGAGTGGTAGAGCAGGATCATATGGTATTTCTATATTTTAGCTATGTAGGAATTTCCATGTTGTTTTCCATAGTGGCTATCCTAATTTACATTCCCACCAACAGTGTGTGTGTGTTTTCCCCCGCAGCCTTACTAGCATGTGCTGTCTGATAATAGCCATTCTGACTGGGGTGAGATGTCGATTTGACTTGCGTTTCTATGCTGGTTGATGGGGTTGAGCACAAAGTGTACATTGACCACACGTACTTCTTTTGAGGTATTCTGTTCCGCTTGTTTGCTTGTTTATTGACTGAATTAAGTTCTCTCTTGGTGTAAATTGTTTTGAACTCTTTATGCATTCTGGATATTAATCTTCTGTCAGAAGAATAAGTGGTACAGATTTTCTCCCATTCTGTAGGTTATTTCTTCACTTGGTTGGTTTTGTCTTTGCTACACAGACTCTCTTTAATATCATCCTATGTATCAGTTCTTTTATTTTGTGAGCTCCTGGTTCCATTTCAGAAAATCATTGCCTGGGATAATACCTTGAAGTGATTCCCTGATGGATTCCTCTAGTATTTTCAATGTTTCGCATCTTCCATTAAGGTCTTTGATTAATTTTGAATTGACTTTTGTACAAGTTAAGAGGCAGAGATCTAGTTTCAGTTTTGCATGGCTAAATGTCCAGTTTTCCCAGCACTCAGAAAATATTCTTGAGTTCTTATGATATGCTAGGAATTAAATAATGGTTTATCTATGTCTACAGTATGAAAGAACAGGCAAAGACGTGCATCATGTGTGTGTGTGTGTGTGTGTGTGCCTGTGCGTGTTTGTGTATAGATATGTATATGTGTAATTACAAACATAAACCTGTGCACCAGATTGGCAAAAGTGACTTGAACACAAATTGCAGAATTAAATGCATAACCAGCGTAATAAAGGTAGGCCAAATATCAGATGTATCTCTCTATGGAAAGAGTTGCTCAGTTGAGCAAGGGATTGTGAAAACTCGCCACAGGGCAAGTCGCTGTTATGGAAGAGTAAGAACGTGTTCCTTTCTTCCCTGTGCCCCCAACATCATCAGCATCAATTACTGTTCAACTTCTTGATATGCATCATTCTTAATGAGTTCAGATGACATCTTAGTAATGTTTTGATTGTATTTCTCTAATGGCTGAGAATGTTGATCATATTTTCATGTATTTGGTGGCTATTTCAACTTCGTCATCTGAGAATTGCCTGTTCATTTCAGTTGCCCATTTTCTATTTGGGTCTCTGATTTTGAAGGATCTATTTTTTTCTTTAGCTTTTTATATATTCTGGTTATCAGCCTCCTGTGATAACTTTTTCTCCATTCTGTTGGTCCTTGTCTTCATTACTTTCTCATCACTGTGACTCAATTACCCAATGTGCAGAAATTACAGGAGAAAAGATTTCTTTTAGTTTCAGAAGGTCCCAGTCCATTCATGGGGGCAGCTCGAAAATGGAGGTACCATATGGCAGAGCTGAAGCCAGATCAGGGCCAGAGCTGGACCTCCCGAGACAGAGATCCTCACAGATGGTGAAACAGAGACAAGTCTAGGAGTGAGGGTAGACCTCCACACTCCCCTCCAGGTCAGCTCCAAGCATCTGCTCCTTCCAGCCGGGAACCACCTCCCAGCAATACACAGTATCCTTAGGTATATGAGGCTTTTGGGGGACACTCCAGATCCAAACCATGACAGTCTCCTCTGTTAACTCTGTTCTTAATTTCCTTTTATGTTGCTGGTGGGACTATAAACTCATATAAAAACTGTGGAAAGCAATGTGGAGATTCCTCAGAAGGCTGAAAATAAAAATTGCATTCGATCCAGGGATGCTTCGTTTTGGTGTCTTTCCAAAAGAGTTAAAAGCAACGTATAATAGAGAAACATGTATACACATGCTTATAGCAGCACAACTAACAACAGCTAAACTGTAAAAAGTATCAAAATATCCATCAACAGACCAATGGATACAAAAATGTAGTATATTTATATAATGGAGTAGTACTCTTCTACAAAAACAAATAAATTTGAGATTTTTGTAGCTAAATGAATGCAATTCAAGACCATCATGTTTAGTGAAGTGAGTCAAACTCAGGAGGTAAAATATCTCTTGGTTTTCTCTAATATAAGAAACTTGGAATTTAGTCATTTTATACAATCAAGTATGCTTGAAAGTGGGAATCAGCAGCGATGAGGAAAGACATGTGAAGGGTCATGGGGGGGGGGTAATTGTGACGCTGTCATGGTACATATGAGCACAAAATTCTGAAGCTCAATGTAACCTTTGTATATTGGGGGGCAGGAAGGAGAATAAGAAGCCCTGTGGGATTTAAATAAGTGGGCAACAGGATGCACAGCTTTGATTTGTGCATAAATCAAGTAGTGTCCTTTTATCTTTTCCCATTATTGTTATTAATATACATATGTAATACATAGTGCTTACAATGAATTTGGGTATTTTGTGCACATATGTATCATATCAACTTTACAGTCCCTTCCCGTTTTCTACCCTCCCCACCCCTCCCTGTCCCTTCCCCCAACTCCGGCTATCACTTCATGTGGTTCTTTAGATGTCTGTGTTCTGTGTTTCCCGAGTCAGAGAAACTATACCATACTTAACATAATAACCTTCCGCACCTAAATCATTTCACTTAAGTCAACACTCTAACTCAGCTTCCTATTCCTCTAATGGGTCGCAGTAGTTAAATCTTGATGCCTCTTCTCTGAATCCAGCCAATCCCTTTATTGGGATATTTACCAAAAGTTTTTTTTCTTTCTATATTTTGCTATATCTTTGTTGCTATTCTTAAACCTGGCCTTACTCACCAGTTCACGTTAGAAAATAACTACAACCATGTAGCTCAAAAGAGTAGTATATTTGGGAAAGAAGAAAATAAAAGTTAAATTTCAAATGCCTTAGCTGAATACTGGAAGGTGCATATTTGAATATTCACAGGGTTGTCTTTACATCAGTCAGTTTTCCTAGGATAAATTTTCCTGTTTTATTTTGTCAAAAGTAAGGCCATTGGTAGTTTATAAAAAAGCAGCTATATCATAACATTTCTATTTATAAGGATCCTTATTGTAGACTCTGAAGTTAAAAGGACAGAAATAAAGGGAGCTGTTGTACTACTCCAGGACAGAAAGCGCGGGAGAGGCAGGACTCAGCACCTGTAGTGAAGAAGAGGGAAGTGAACACGTTGTAGCTGTATCGAAAGCACGAACAGCTGGAGTTACTTCTGACGCATCACAATAACACGAGATGAGGAAGAGCAGTTAAGAGTGATGCCAATACCTTTTTTAATCCAAATAACTAAATGGATTATCTATCAACAAAATTAAGGAAGACTAGATAAAAAAAGGAAAATGTTCTTTAAAAAGTATATTAAGCGACATCCATGAAGAAAACCAACTGTGTAGTTTTCACAGATACACAATGTGGTATATATAGAAAAAAAGCATAGAACATATACCCTAATAATGATAGGAGCTTAAAGTTTTTAATCAATAAATGAACTGATGAATGAAACAAGGATGAAGCTAATATATTTCATTATCTGTAGATGCTATAAAACACATTATGAAGAATGGTCTAGGCATTGTTCTTGGAGATATATAATTTTTTTTTAATTGTAGAATGTATGAAACAGTATAAATGCACTGCAGACACACATCTCTATAATTAAGATTATTTGCAAACTTCTAAAAGAATGCATAAAGTATTTACTAAATGTACATTGTTCATTATGTTTTATTTTATGTTGTTGTCGATACTTTCATTTGGATCTGTTTCTAGATGTTGTCATTACGTTTTTTGTCATCCCAAATAGAAATACTTTTGTTTTTAATTTTTTGATTGGGAAACCACAGAAAACAAGGAAATTGAATAAATCCTCATTTCAAGCTACTACAAAATAGTAGAGCTCTAATGTGTATGTGAATTTCAGGAAATGGTTCTTTGTAATTAACCTGAATTGTGTTGTCTTGATTGTGTTGGGAGCCCTAAAGTGGAAAGCTCTTCTGGGTGTGCCTGGATGGATCATGGAACCGTGAACTTGACCACCGTGTCACACCTCTGTCCCCCTTTCCTCTCTGGGCCTCTTCTCTCTACTTCTCTGTGGACGAGACCTCCATGACTGGAGCATCACTTCTGTTCCACACCCATCTGTTGTGAAATTTCTGCCTTCTAGCCTACAAATTTTGGTCTGAATCCTTGAAACTGGGAGCCATATTGAACACTTCTTTCTTCAATTTGTGGTGTAATGTGTTGTGCTTCAATGATGGGAAAGCTGACTAATACACCTGCCTTTATCTATCATGCCATAATGGTTTCTTTACAGCTTCAGCTTTTGGTTGCTTGTCCAATTGTATCCGGACTGTCTCCACATCTGTTGAGCAGCCAACTCTCCTTGACTTACATACCTTTCCCTCTCAGGATATCTAAATCATAGCCAATTCCAAACCCACTCCCCGAGAAAGCTTTCTAATCTTTTTCAAGTTTCAATATTGTTTTTCTTTCTGGCCTCTAACACGTCTCATGAGAAGTAAACCATTTAAATCTAAATTATTGCATGTTCTATCTTGCCTATACTTGTTTTAGGTGATTTTCATGACATTGAAATGGAGCTTAATTAAATGATTCTTTAATAATTCTTGAGTGATCTACAATTGGGAGAATAATTATAAAACCTGTTACATAATAAGGATTTTCTCAAAGATTCACCTCTCTCTACAACTTGGTACAAAAGAAATTCATCTCAAAATTAAAATAAAAAATTGCAATGGATGAAGATCTGGGCATAATAGTCTGTGGTAGTAATCAAATTCATGGAATTTGTGTGAGATTACTTTGTGTCCTTTTAAAATTTATATATATTTTATTGCAGAATCAGAATTTAAAGGACACCTGAAATCTCAGTATATTTTAATGACTTACTGAATTTAGGTTTATAAAAGATGCCCTTTAATTTAATTTTTTTTCAAATTAACAGCTTGAAGCAGCAAATTCTGTCAGATGAAACTCTGGAATATTGTTTAGGAATGAAATTGATTATTAAGCCTAAGTGTATAATTCTATCCCCCTAGACTGAAATATTAACATGAGAGCTTAGACCCAACTATAAAAATGGAAGAATTTTTTAAAATATGATTCATAGTTTTTGTTTCTGTCTATTGTTTGCAATTTGCTTCGTGGATATAAAACAGTCTCTAAAATGCATTCTACCATTGGAAACTAAATTTTCAAACAAGTGAATTTTTATTTTATTAAAGTATTTTTCTCAAAATAAGTTAATATTGTAATGATTTTACATATTATATCTTTACATGTATACAACATGAAATGAACCTAATAGAAGATGTCCATTCCATTTTCAAATTAGAGATTACAATCAGCCAGCATGCACTGATCATGACTCAGGCACAGAATTCATGAATGCCTCTCACTGTATCTGTTTTGACCAGTTTTCTTTACTTAGTGTTCAGGGTAGACAAATATTAATGCAGCAATTTTAATAAAAACATAAACTTTGAATATTTGCAGTTATACAGTCATGTAACTCACAATATAACATTCTGAGATCATGGAACACAGAGGAGAAGGATTTAATATGAGAGTGAGAAGTTGAAAACAAATAGTCTGTCGAGTGTTGGATATACATAGGTTGCAATTGGGAGATGGGCCTTTCTGACCAAAAGATCTTGGAGGTTATTGTTTGCATGGTGTATTGTGGAAGCCTGATTAGAAGATACAGAAATGTTTGACCCTTCCCTTTCCATACAATCACCCAGAGGGTTGGCCCTGTGCTTCAGACCTCCTTGGTTCAAGTTCAACATCTGTGCTGTGTTTACCATTTTGCCAGGGGGCCAGAAATAGCTATTTAAGCTGACATCTTACCCAAATCACAAGGCAACAGCTCTGATTCACAGCTGCATCTTACAGATGCCGGTACCATATGTTAACATTTGGAATATCTTTTAGGTAGAACTAGGGCTGCCATTTCTCAGGGAAGAGAGGTGCTAAATTATAAGGTAAATTGATCAGAATTAATATTACTTTGATTAAATCTGAATGTAATCTACTTTCGACATTCTCATTTTGGTACTTTTCAAAATCCAATTAACTTATACAGATGATTAGCATTTGCTAGTTTCTGATTTTACAGCCTCTGAATTTCTGTCACCATCGCCTTCCCTTTCATTTTTATGATTTTAATCCAAATATTATAAAGAGATTTAACAGAGTATTTGAATATTACCTGTGGCATTTGGGAACGGTTTGTACCGGTATCATTTTGTTTTCAGAAGTGAAACCAGCATCCTTGAATCAGGCAAGTGGCGGGAAAAACGTGCAAGGACTAACTGGGCCTCGTGAAGCCAGTAGACAAAGACTAGCACATCTGAGCCCTTCCCTCCTCATCTCTTAGTAATAAGCAAATAAGCAATTATTGTTTTGGCATAATTATGCTTCCCCTGGGAGAGAATCAGGAAAGTGGTCTTTTCTGTGAGTTAGGAAAGGGCCTTCAGTTTCAGAAAGATTTGAAAAGATTTCATGATCTTTGTGGCTCATGCTTCCAAAAGATTGTCAATCCCTTTGTGCCAAAGAATTCAAAAAATACACATCTCTTCCAAGAAAGTATACTTCTGTTGACTTAGTGGTAAGAAAAACAGAAGCCCTGCAGAGAATATCTGATGGTAATCCTATCTTAATGTGTGTCTTCAGTCCAAATTCTTGCTAGTTTGTTGCCTTAGAAACCTTTGTTATTTCAGGATTTTTGTCCTGACACAAAGTACAAATATACACAACTCTCTTCAAATATAGGAGTGCTTACATAGTGTCACCAAGCTATAAAAAAATCTGTCTCACAGCTGCTCTTCAGCTTTTTGTGTTCTGTTTTGTGTGGGTTAGCTGAGTGACTCCTGGGTATGGGATGACTCAACCCCTCAACCCCTGGGAGGTGGTGGTGGACGGGGCATCTGACTGCCACACAACTCAACGAAAGGCATTTCTTTTCTCCTGAAGAATTTGTGACTAGAATATCAAAATTCTTGTTGGTCTATAAAAACACAGTTGAAATAGAGACAACTAGTAAGGGACAAGTGCAGATGCAAGAGATAGAGAAGCAAAAACAGTGAAACAAGAAGCCCTAGGCAAACTTGTGTTTCGTCCTTGTAGTCTCTCAGGAGAATTCTATGTTCCTCTAGTAAATTGCCTTCCGACTAGTTTTTTTTAAGTTTGGGTGGATTTCTAAAAGTTAGGTGGAATTGATCCCACATGATTCCAATTATAATAGGATCTTATTGTTTTAATAATTCGACTTAATCTTTTGTGGGAGGTTATGGATGAAGCAGAGTCAAAAAGGGTTAAGGAGGTATTTCAAGGAAACTCAGTGACTGACTTAGGTTGCTGAACACCCACCTTCACCAACGCACGAAGTGTGATCGAAAAACGCAATGAAGGCTCAAGTTAAAATACAAATATTGAAGTAAAATAAACACTATGTATTCCCCTCAAAAAAAATCAGTCCCACTCTTCCCACCTTTTTGCCACTTTCTCAGGCAGTTCTGGAAGTCCTCCTCTCTACATGTGTTTGTTTTGCATTGTTTGTGCTGCTTCCACGTCCTGAATCAATTCCAACTGTTTACTTTTTTAGTCATTTTCCCTGTGGGACAGAAGCATTACATCATAGATGTAGCAGATAATGCACTGGGCCGCTCAACAAGTCAGAAGATTCCGAGTTTGAGTGGTGGCATTTGTTTTCAGTGACTGGATGAGAATAAAGAATTGCTGACCTTAGCAGACTCAATGCTACGGAAAATCAACTGACCACTCTATAACACAAGGCAATGCCTACTGTGGGCTACAAAGCTTTATGTACTTACATATTTCAGTCATAGAACACCCATAAGTGAATTATAATCATTATATCATATTTTATGATGAATTTCAGTTCTAAATTGACAGAAATTTTTGCCAATGATTAAATTAATTTTTCTGCTCTCTTTTTGTTATTAGGTAGATAACAATATAATGTAGTTGGCTTTCTATGTTATATTTTTGGGTGCCAGATCTGAGTGAGAAAAAGCGAGGAACCCAAGAATTTGTACAGTTATGATAGCAACAATATTCTCTAACCCAAGATTTCTCTATTGTGATTTCTTTTGTTAATATTCTTATCTACCCTGGAAGATTCATCCCAAGACCCTCAAAAGACTCTGTGAAGACTCTGTAGTACCAAACTATATGTAGGCACTATGTTTTTTCCCCTGATATTTGGAATAGTAAGAGAGGAATACTATCAACCATAATATAGAATAATTATAGCAATTCACTATAGAAAAGTTACTGAATGTGGTGCCTTATTGTACTGCACTCATCTGTCTTTAATGTAAGTTACGTTAAAGATGAAGTAAGTGGTAAGATGAAGTAAGCTTCTTTGCTTTCTGGGAAAACTCTCTGCTCTCAATCTAAATGTTTCTTGTTTGCAGGTCTAACCCCCAACTGTAATGATAGAAAACGTTGGGAGAGTGAAGTGTGTCATTTGTTTTGTAATGATGTCATTAGAAAATTTATCTTTAAAAGTTGGTACTCCTTTGATGTTTCACTTTCTGCTTCTGACTCACTTCACTAAGCATGACGTTCTCAAGTTTCTTCCATTTGCCTGCAAAAGCCTCCGCGCTGTTGGACTTTATAGATGCATAGTATTCCATTGTGTATA
>PVKB01007391.1:0-36156 GCA_004027205.1 Ctenodactylus gundi | reverse complement strand
GGGAGCTGTGGATTCTCTTTACAGACACTTCCTCCTTCCACTCCTTAGTCATTACAATAGCTCTTGTCTGTGATGTCCCAGCAAAGATAAATGATCATACCACTTAGTTTTGTTACCCTTTGTGTAATTTATGAGATTTATATATGACTTTCAGATGTTGTGCTTTGTGGAACTAACTAGTAAAACACAAATACGATCACTTCTGGCATCTAGTTTCCGAGACAATAAAAGGGAATAGAAGTCTTGGGGCATTTTCAGATCGACACGCGGGAGTTGGTATTAAGTCAGCTTTCTGCTCTGGCTTTCCCAATTGGGAGGTGATTTGGCTGAAGGATTACAGCAATACTTCTTCGGAAATTTGTTTGAAGAATGAGGCATCTAGGTGTCACTGAATCCTCACTGTTGAAAATTAGAAAAACAAACCACAGAAATGGTCACTAGAAAAATAAAGGACCAAGAAAATGGTGTCATCTATAAAGTTTAGATTTTCATTTTGCGATATGTTTTTCTCTTTCCTTGAATGAAAGAGTGGGTCGGAAGGAAAAATCTGTGTGTGTTTGTGTGCACAGGTTGCAGGCAGCAGAAAGGCAAACGAGGCTGGAGGAATGGCACAGTGGTTAAAGCACTTACTTGCCTGACAAGTGCAAGGCCCTGGGTTCGATTCATGAAAGCTGGGCCTGGTGGTGCATGCCTGTGATTCCAGAACTCAGAAGGCTGAAACAGGAGGATGCCAAGTCCAGAGCCAACCTGGGCTCAGCCTGGGCTACAAAGAAGACCCCGTCTCAAAAACAAAACAAACAAAAAAACCCCATTTATTTATACATAGTAGAAAAACTAAAGTATGTATTTAGGGTTTTAAAATCGCTTTCTTGTCCTTTCCTCTAATTTCTTAGATAAGGTAATAAGTTCACAATCAAAAGAAAATATAGAGAAGAAATAGTGCCTTTTATTACTTCTTTTTATTTATGTTACTATATTTGCTATTCTTGTGATTTTTAGGCTACCAAATACAGAGACAAAGTTATTACATTGTTCTAATATAATATTTCTTGCAACTACACATTGCTCTGAGTTTAAAAACAAGGATTTTGAATCCGATGATTGAAATCTAACACAGCATGAGCAATACTTATTATTATATGTTATAACTTAAATGTATAAAAGTTTCTATGTTGTTTCAACTCTCAAGTTTTAACTTCAGAGAATCTATTAAATTTTATTTGCTAGTTGATTTTAGCCTTGGGAATCACACTGAGCAGTCAGATATAAAGTTCATCTGCAATAAACTTTTTTTTTTTTTGCTTTGTTTTGTTTTAGCAATCAGTACCATCTTTTCTTCATCTTCTTTCCATGTTATTTTCTCAAAGTTTTGTACTGGTCTTACCAGATCATAGAGGTACAGAAAAATATAACCTAAGACTCTCTATTGTTTCTGTTTCACTCTGGGCCTCTTTCGTTTTCCTAAATGAAGAGGACGTGAAGGAACTCCCCTCCGATTCCTACCAGCTCCACATGATTTCTGCCTGTCCCACTAACTCAGGAAGACCTGCACTGTCCCGGAGCTGTTCCCTTCTGCCACTGTTGCTGACTTAGTGATACCATAGGTGGGCAGGGGACACCGAATTCCACGTCTCATTTTCTTGCTAAGACTATTTCCAGATATACTCTTATGTTGGCAAATTGGCTTCCAGATTGATTTGTGGGAACTATCATTTCTAATGTATGACTTGGGTTCATTTTGTTTTTGTTCTTTTGGATTTTCTGAAATTACAAATGCTGCCTTGAAAAATACTGCTTTGGAGTTTGTGTTCTGAGCACTTCTGTGCCATTTAATCTTGAGGGGAAAATAGAAGTCCTTGAGCACCAAGGTATTTGTTCAGTATTTGCAACTGCTAGTGCACTTTTTCCAAATATGAAAATATTTATCCTTATTAAAATAAAGGTAATTAATTTTTATTAATTCTATGTTTTCATATTATTTGGTCATTTTGTGTTCTCACATTATTATTCATTCTACTTTAATTCTGTGTGGTGGTGAACAAAGATTGTTAGAAACAAAAACTAATTTTTTAAAAATCTATGGTTCAATGGAATGTCTTTTTCTTTTTCTTTTTTCTTTTTTTTCTTGAGAAAGGGTCTTGTTCTTGTTCCAGCCTACTTGCAAATTCACTATTTAGCCCATGTAGCCTTGGAGTCATGACAATCTTCCTATTTCAGCCTTCCATGTGCTGGAATCACAGATGTGCACCCAACTTAGTGGTGGTGGAAATCACACTCAGGGTCTTCTTTTTGCTAGGCAAGTATTTTAACCTCTACTTAACCACTATGACATCCCTCCATCCCCCTTAATGAAATGTCTTTACTTGAAAAGAGAGAGAAAAAACATTGAATAAAAAGAACACTTGCTTCATGTTTATCTGGAGTATTTTTCATTAAATATCATAAATATTGTAAATATTTTGTACTAAGGGCTATGTTATTGGCAAACTTACCATTAATTCCATATTGAGTGACAAAAGTTAAAATTATTTCCTCAAAGATCAGAAATAATACAAATATATCAACTCTCACTATTTTTCAACATAATGCTAGAAATTTTAGCCAGAACATTAGGGAAAGTAATAAATACTGATATACTTTTAAGAAGAAAGGAAGTTAAATTACAAATTTTCAGATGATATTCTATATATAGCAAAACCCAGGATCACCAAAAGATAATTATATTATAACTTTTTCCTTCAAGTGAGGAACACAACAGAAGCATCCACTCTCACTGCTCCTTTTCAAAATAGTACTCAAAACTGAAGCCAGACCAATAAGGCAAGAGAATGAAATAAAGGGAATACATACTGGAAGGGAAAAAATATTAAATTATTCTTATTTGTACATGACATTATTCTTAACATAGAAGGTGCCAAATACTTCACCAGAAGACTCTTAGCACTAATTAACAAACTCAACCAAGTTGCAGAATGTATTAATACAAAAATCAATTTCAATTTCATTCATCTACACTAATATGGAACTCACTGAGAATGAGCTGAGAAGAATAATCACACTGTCAATAGTTCCTCAAAATTAAATACCTGGAATGAACCTAGCCAAGAAAGTGAAGGACTTCAAAAATGAAAATCACTCCATGTTGAAAAAAGAAATTGAAGAGGATTTTAGAAAAAGAAAACACATACCCTAATTTTGAGGAAGCAGAACTAGCCATGTCCAATAGCCATATTTCCTGCTATGGTTTGGATCTACAGTGTTTCCCTAAAGCCACATATATTTGGATATGGGGGATAAATGGTACCATTTGCTATTGGGAGACAAGGCCCGACTGAAAGAACAGGTGCTTTGGGTCTGACCTGCTAAGACACTGCGGAAGCTGATATACACATTCAATGCAATTTCTATCAAAATGTCAACAATATTTTTCATAGATCTTGAAAAATTCAACAATTTTATAAAACCAAAAGAGAACCAGCATAGCGCAAGTGACCCTCAATAACAAGACAAAAGCAGGGAGCATCAAAATGTGGACATCAAGTTACATTACAAAGCAACAATGATAAAAAAAAAATGCATTGTAGTGGCACAAAACCAAGCCTTTAAACCAATGGATCAGGATGGAGGATGCAAAGACAATACCAATTATCCTCAGCTTGCTGATCTTTGAAAAAGGGGCCAAAAACCTACACTGGATAACAGATCTTCTATTCAACAAATGGTGCTGAGAGAGCCTTTTTTTCCCACATACAAAATAATGAATGTAGACCTTTCACCATGTACTAAAATCAAATAAAAGTTTCTGAAAGACCTATATGCTAAAAGGGAAACAGTGAGCCTCCTAGAGGACACAATAGATAAAACTCCTGAAGATATAGACATGAGCAAAGACCTTCTCAATAGGACACCTGTTGCAAAGGAAATAACCCCCATAATTTGAAATTGGAACTATATCAAATCAAAAGCTTTGGTACTAGAAGGGCACAACCAACAGAATGAGAGATCACTGACAGAATGGGAAAAACCTTTTCACCACCTACTGTTCTGACAGGGGCTAATGACTAGAATATATGAACAACTGAAGATAAACAGATCCCACAGAATCAAACAGTCAATTAAAAATTAGGCAATTGAAAGGAAAAGCAGTGATTTCAAGTACAAATGGTTAGCAAATACCTGAAAAAGAATTTCAAATCTTTAGCCCTTAGAAAAGTGCAAATCAAAACAACATTGATATATCATCGTATCCCAGTGAGAAAGGCTTAATCAAGAACTCAAAAAGCAGCAGACACCAGGAGGATGTGGGGAAATTTTGTTACATTGTTGGCGGGACAGTAAACTAGTATATAATCATTATGGAAAGTAATACTGTGATTCATGAAAAAACTGAAAATAAATATGCTGTTTAACTCAGTGATAACCGCTTCTGGGTACTTTTCCAAAAGAGTTAACAAAGATACATGCATCTCCATGTTTATAGCAGCACAACTAAGTGATAGCTAAGTCATGGACGATGCCAAAATATCCACCAGTAGGAAAATGGATAAAGAAAATGCAGCACAAACAAACTTTGGATAGTACTGTGTGCCACAAAGACGGATTTGAGTCATTTATGGGTAAATGGACACAACCTGAGATCATTGTGCTTAGAGAAGTGAATCACACTCAGATTAAACATTACACCATAATTGTAATATGAGAAAACAGGAGTATAAATAAAAAATAGAGTCACAGGTGAGATGCTGGGAATTGAGGATGGGGGCCAGGCAAGAGAAGCAGAGGAGATAAGCATGGGACACTGTCACAATAAATATGTACTCAAAATGTCCTAGTTGAATGTAATCATTCTTTATTGCAAATGTATACTAATAGAAATAAGAAAATAAGTTTTGGCTCTTCTCTAATCATTTATAAGACTATATTTCTCTATTATTTAGTTTGTCTAATTGCATTAATGAGTTTTCTATCACAACAATTTAATAACTATACCCTTTGTTGTACTTTTTTTCTGTGATTGTCCTGTTTTAGTTATCCTATCTTACCCTGAGAAACGTCTTAGGAAATACATCCTTATGGCCTGGGGCATAATTCTCTTTACTACTCACAGCACGCAGACCTTGCTTCTTTTCCTCTTACTGCTTATTTTAACCTCTCTATTTCTTCACATGTTGCATTGTATTTGACTAAGTCATTTGTATTCTTTAAATTTTGTTTTTTCCCCCTGAGGTCACTTTCAATAAGATCTACATATACTTTTTTCAAATATGTTGGTCAAAATGATGATTTATGATATCCTCATTGTTTGGAAAAATAACATTTACTACGTTTCTAATAATCTACCCCTTTGTATGTATGCTGTTCTCTCCCTTCATCCTGATCTTCATATCTCTTGTTATTTTTTATTTTCAGCATTTTTAATCATAGATATTGTGATTATTATAACTTCTTGAAGAATCACAGCTTATTAGTATAAAATCTTATTTTATAAATATGTATTTAGCACCTATAAATTCTGTAGCTTTCTTTGCTGATATTCCCAATATTCTATTTTTTTCAGTACAAAATAAATACTACTCTAAATTTTAAATTTTAATCTCATAATGCTTTTCAATTAGTTTGTGTTCAGTTCTACACAATGAAACATGGCTTGGTCATGTTTCTGATATTAAATTCTCTATTTTTTCTCAGGGAGATTTGCATACATATATGTAGCAAGATATTTGACAAGCTCATTTTCAGAACTAGTTTGCCTTTTAAAGCTTAATTTTTAAATTGTTGTATTGCTCAATTCATTTAGATTCAAAATATATTCCTACTATATCTAAGTAAAGTAGCATCACAGAATGTTTCATTCAAATCTAAACATACAGGGTCTTTTTTTACAAGTCATTATATTAAATGCAGACTTAGTATTTTAAAAATTCACAACATATTATCATATTATCTATAAGTTGAAATAAAAACATTTTGGTTATATCACATTACATTTAAATCAATACATTAGTAAGTATAAATAAATGTAAATATCATGTTAGATAAGTTTAAATTTTTAAAATATAGCCCCTAGAAAATTTAAGTTAATGTTTATGTAACTTACATTGCCAATGAATAGCACTTACTTAGGGAGAATTTGGCACTCTATTGCCTTCTAGCAGCTATGATTTTAATGTTAAGCCTCCCAGAGTCCCCAGGAGACAGAGTTTTAAATTAAAATGGCTGACTGGACCTTACCTCGCATGTCTAGGTGGGTGCTACCCATCCTCTGTGGGAAAAAGAATGGGTGTGGTACACAGACTCTCTGTTTTATTTATGTCAATGATATTTCTCATTCCAATTAGTAATACATTGATATGATAGGGAAAAGACAGAATGGTTGGTAGAGGATAGAGGAAGATATCAGACGATCGGTAGGCACTATATGGAACACAAAGCTCTACTTTATAGTAAATACCCCAGAGGATGTGCAGTAGAGAAAGAAAATAAAAAGTTGTTACTAAATGCCATAAAGTTCATCATGTGAATATTGTTTCAAGTTTTTAAATGCTTAAAATTATAAAGAAAATTGCTTGTTCTTAATATGCTTATATATTAAGTTTTCAATTCAATATTTAGAATACAAGGAAAGTGTAATTTAGTGACAGCAGAAAATTAGTGGTCACAACAGCACAACTACGATAATAAATCAGAAAGTAGTTATTCTTAAGTTTTGAAAAAAAAAAAACCATTCAGGATGTGAACATAGGAGGTGAGATATTTTGCTTTTCCTGACGGCTACCAAGATGTATAATCAGTGAGAGACAAGTGGGTGTGAACACTCCCTAAGTGTAGAAGTAAAGAAACAGGAGCAGCTTTTACTCCCAGGTACAGAACAGGAAGGTGCCTTATCCTTAGCGTGTGAGTTGGCAGAGGTTGGAAGACAGTGGCAGCTGTGTCCAGGCCAACCTGTGGCCATGGTCTTTATGAGTTAATGGTGCTAGTGTGGATTTGCATTATGATGGGGTGCTCAGCCATGCATCATATTTATATGATTTCGAAAGTTTTCCTCTATGATTGTAGAGATTCTGCTGGTATTTCTAATATTCAATTTTGACTATTCCTGAAATTTACTTCTTGTCTTCATGAATAAGAAAAAGCAAAATATTTTCTACTGGAAGAAATTTCTTTGATCCCTAAGAAATTATATATATTTTTTTTACATTTCAAAAACTGATCATCACATTAAATAATTTACAGTGTGTTCATTGGGCAGAAACTTTGAGTTTTTTAAAAGCATTAAAGATAATTTAAATTATTAATTGCAGATGCTAAAACGAAATTTGTTTTAGTGGACAGTTGAAGTGTTTTCAAGTAAAATTCACTTAGTGGAAATGGTGATAAACATTTGAAATGAAGGCAGCTGTCCTGTTCTCCAAACACTTGGCTCATTTTGATTGAACTGGAAATACATGGAACCAAATTTCCAATTCAAATAGAAGAATGGGCTATGGTTGCTTTCATAACTATCCTAATAAATTGTCATATAGATTGAGATGGTACTCGGGAAATAGAAATTGGAAATAACTGCTAGAAGAGCCTCATTTATCATTAGTTGGAGAGACAGAAATCAATGTGAAGTTGCCGTGCTGTCTCTAATGCTAAGTAGTCCCCGACGGAGGTGTGTATGATTAGGCAAGTTCAAAGTGCACAGAAGTGACATGAAGACATTTATTCTTCTGACATAAATAATTGGTGGGTTGGGATCTTAAACTGTAATATTTGGATATTTTCTCACAGATAATTTAAAGACAGATTCTTATGGATGAATCATCTATTTCCACGGGAGTCACCAAGATGTAGTGTATATGTTTTAAGGACTTACAAGGTTGATATATCTGTTACACTTAACGGGTTAAGTATTTCTGGTATCAGTGCCTCTGTATTTTTCAATTCTTCTTCGATCCAATACATGTAAAACTATCAATGTCTAGGCTAATTCTAAAACTGATTGTCTCTTTTCCCATACACACATGCACACATACATAAACTTACACACATGTATGCATATATGCACACAAGTGCTAGCTATTTTAATGAAGACTAAGAGAAACAGATGTTTCTTTTGACTACAGGAAACAATCAGATGTTTCTTTTAGCTGAACTTAATTTAATAACAATGATAGCTATTGGAAAATTTCTAATGGAAAAGCCTACAAGCTGATCTTATTACATCAGTAACTCAACCAGAATCATAAAACCTCAATCTTAAATCAAATTGTTGACATTTTACCTAAATCAATACTTTCCCATTTCAAATAAAAATAACAAATGCTCCCTTAAATGAATATTAAGTAATGGATTGCTTAGTAGACGTGAGCTACAATAAAAAAGAAATGTCAAAATTGTTATTTCTTACAATTATCTTTATCTCTGTGTCTTCCAACTCCCAGTCAGATTTTCTGATCTTATTAGATTCTGATTTTCAAATTCCATTGTAGAAAACATATTTCTTTCATGTACTTATTTTGCTAAATGTAATGCATTTCAGTCACTGTATTTTTATACCAAACTTTTAGACTAATTAGCATGTACTTTTATATTTTCTGCAAAAATGAAATTTATTCTACCAGTATTCTAAAATATTTTAGTTCTAAGCATTTAAGTTGTCAAATTTTATGTTTTAAAGAGACAATGTCCTGGTTTTTACAGCTTAATGATGTATTTAATTATAGTTTTACTTAGAATCCTATTTTTATAAATATAAATGCTCCAACTGTCAGAAATTTAATTAACAAAATGATAATTGCTCAAATGTTTATATATCACATGTGAGCCTTTTTGATATACTGAATAAAATGTATTGTCTAAAATATACTGTATAAAATAATGATCTATGCCTAGACTTTAACTTTTTATTCTACTTTATTACCTTAATTATAAAATTGCATGTCTCATTTCAAGGTTAACATGATAATCTACTCTATCCAAGCTTCAGTCACTTTTATTCTTGAATTCTGAAGGTCACCAATGGCATTGGCTCAGTATGAAGCCTTCTGTAAGTTTCCACAGTTTTTTAGAGGGAAAACGTACATTTCAAGTTAATTAAAATAATGTTCACAATGGTGAATAGTGCGTGCTGTGACCAATTTTCACTGTGAAGTAGGTGCTAAAATCATTTTACACACTTATGAAACATCTCAATGTGGATATATTGGAGTTTTATTTTTATAGAATTTTGTTTTGTTTTACATTTCAGAGTCTCATAATCAATTTAAAATCTTTAAAGTGATAAGCTGAAAGAGGATTTTTAGCTCATCTTGACCATCTTCTTATATTAAGAAGGAAAATGGTAACGCCAACCCTATAGACAGCACAGAGGCTTTGTGTCATTGTTAAGATGCCTTCCTAAGGAATCAACAAGTACTCATGTAATTTCCAAGGATGGTCTCATTAACTCAACTTGGGCGATGGTTTTCCTAAAGCAGTTTCCAAAGCTTTCTACTATACAACCTATGTTTACTTTTTTTTTCCTTTTCACTTTTTCAACAGCCAAAGGAGGTAGCAACAGCTATAATTTGTAACTTTTATTTCTGTAGGACTGACACTCAAAATATTTATCATATGAAATGAAAAATTACTCAAAACAAAAACCAGAAGTTCACTTACTAATAAAAACAAATAACTAGGGCTGGAGGAATGGCACAGCAGCTAAAGCACTTGTCCAGCAAGTACAAGGCCCCAGAACCACGTAAAACTCGGTGCGCTAAAGTAAGCCTGTAAGCCCAGCACTAGGGAGGCTGAGGTGATAGAATTACCATCAATCCAAGGCTAGCCAAGGCTACAGAGTAAGACTCTTACTCAAAAAAAGTCTATAAACAACCTGTATAGGTTTGATAGTTATGCATGTACCTCCATAGCAATAGCAGATTTGATAGAAGACTTTGACTAAAGTACTTCATGGCAGACACATTTGTAAGTGGCAGAAATTTTTCTTACAGCAAGAAATGGCTCTTAAATTCCAGTTAATGCTAGATTCATACCTAACAGGTTCCATGGATCAACCAAAGTCATCAGGATTAAAATCAATCATCTGTCATTTGATTTCACTATAAACAGCCCTGGCTTGATAGGTTTTAAATTAATAATTTCCAAAATGTTGATTTTTCATTACAATTGTCCAGGTGCTTATTTAAAATGTCAATTTTGAGGTTGCTGAGTGAATTGGATTAGACCAGGAACCTGAATTATTTGTACAAATTCAAATTCTGATGCAAATAAACATCACAGTACTCTTAAAATAAGATTTGCCCTGTATTATGCATATCCTGTTGGCTTCAGAGTAGTTGCTTCATACTTTGTAAGAATTGTCCTTTATTTGAATGTAATAGCATATAGTACTTCAGTCAAAGATTCTACAGAATGAGAGAAAAACTGGGACCTACTGTAGTGCAGGTAAAGAATAGGGCATGCGGAGGAGCCCACGGAGCCCACTCCACTCCTGGGAACGGCAATCTAGAGGTACCAGCAAGGCTTCATCCGCAAAGCAGTTGCGGCCGGAACTCACAGAGGCAAAGCCCTGGAAGTCTGCTGTTTGCTTCCGGAATGTCCAAAACCCCACACTTTGGTCGTGATGCTATTGCTGTCACTTTTTTTTTTTCTATTGCTTGGAATATTTTGTGTATAACCTTGGATATTACTCATGGGGGCTATATGCTCGCTCCTACTTTTGTGTTTATTCCTCAATCGCAAAACCCTCCCAAGATTCTCAGCCTTCACCCGATGTCACCTCTCATGACTATTCTCATGACTCCTCTGAATCTGTGTTTTCTCCTACCACAACACCTGATCGGGGTACATATCCTCCGTCCATCAGACCTCCCTCGGCCCTCCCCTGCCACACACTAGAGCCTACATAGAGGGAGTTGGAAGGCTCTGGATCCATGGATGGCATGTGAATTCCAATGACCTCCCTTTTAAAAAAAGACTACTCAGAGTGGGTCCTCCCTGGCACCTCATGACCCAGCAGGCAAAAGAAACAATGTAATGGTTATTATGGTAGAATGCCCAACTGCAAACATTGCCTTTTAACATAAGAAAAGTGACTTGCTGAATGTTTAATACGTTGCTTTAAGATGAAAAACATACTATGTTTTGAGGAAATTTTCCTAATACCTTGACATCTTTGTGACTTGTCATGACTAATTTATGCAACCGCAATTGCTGCCAGTCCTGACACTACCCGACCACAATGCCTGGTGCCAGACTTGATATGCTTGCTGTATGATTTCTCAGAAATAAGTTTAATGGTACGGATAGTTTGTCTCTGTAATAGATGTGAATGGGTTGTGAAACATACATCAAGGTGATTACAAAGAACAGATTCATGTATTCTGCTGTGTATCTAAGTATCTCCTGCTTTTACCCCCTGTGAACAAGGAAACTGAAAATTGCTTAAGAAAGGTGAATAAGTAAATACAGCCACAGCTGATCAGAGCCCATCTGGTTCACTGCAATCTGTGGTCCAGAGGCATTTCTTTCACAATGCTGCACCTCCTTCAGGTACCCTGACTCTCCCCAGGGCTGGACCCCAGCAGGCATGGGGGGCGGGAGGAGGGAAAGGGAGTGAGAGAAAGAGAGAGAGGTAGACAGAAAGAGACACTTTTATAGCCAGCCCAGGAGAAAATAGATGGTTTGCTAGGAAATATTTTTATAAATGCTGCCTGTTTTTTTTTTTTTAAATTGTAAATTGCTTGTTGTGATCCAAACAAGCTAGGGCTTATTTTGTTGTCAGCACTGGGATCATTGACAAAATGAAAGAAATACATAAGAAGGATAATGAGTACTTGATCATCTTTCTGGACAAAATGAGTAAGATGATGTGTGAAGAGGATAACTGTGGGCAGAAGATATTTAAATATGCTTAATTTCAGTTTACACATCTACATCAACTTGATAAGACATTTATTGATATAAAACACTTTAACAACTTCAATTTTGTTTCCCTTACTGTTAACATGAAACCTCTGGAATATTATTTTTTTTCTGTTCCATTTATTTTCTAATTTGTTTG
The DNA here is from genome assembly GCA_004027205.1 of Ctenodactylus gundi. Taxonomy (NCBI): domain Eukaryota; kingdom Metazoa; phylum Chordata; class Mammalia; order Rodentia; family Ctenodactylidae; genus Ctenodactylus; species Ctenodactylus gundi. The sequence goes on along the minus strand of PVKB01007391.1, from coordinate 24,110 downwards.
TAATAGTATCCTGGTAGAAATTCAATGTTTTATAAAAGTAAACAACTGGAGCTAATAGCATTTTGATACATTTATCAGTAAACTACAATCGGTATGTTATGGAAGAAATTATTGAGCTACAGATTTAAAGAATGGGGGCCCAATAATGCAGGGTTCTTAAAACAATAGTAGCTAGGCCTAGCATTCTCTTCTTTCATCCTTTTCATTTTATCTCTTAAGCTAAAATATTATTATTATTTTTTTTGGGGGGGGGAAATAGAGACTCCAAGTACCTCCAGTTTTGATGTAACTTCACCTCCGTTTGTAAATGTAAGTTCTAGTTTACAAGGTTATAGTCCACACTGATCTGAAGAGCAGTTATGTGAGGTTACTTATGTGTCTCAAAAGGAGGATAATTTATCTAAACAGCTAGGACCAGTGGAGAGTACACAGAAGAGTTATTAGTGTAAGAAGCTGGGACAATAACATCAAATTGAATGTAAGTTACCAAAAAAGGAGATGCATGTGGTTGTCACTCCACTCAGGCAAACAATAACAAGCTAAGCTTTATACAAATTTCATTCTTCATCCACTCAGTATGCACTACTTTATTTACTACTCATCACAATGGTCGAGATGGTCGAGACAGGTAGTTTGATTTTTTTTTTTTTTTTTTTTTTGAGACAGGGTCTTAGTCTGTACTCTAAGGATGGGCCTGAACTCACTATGCAACCTAGGCTGGCCTCCAACTTATGCCAATTCTCCTGTCTCAGCCTTCTAAATGCTTGGGTAACAGGTATGTGGCACCACACCAAGCTATTTTGTGGTGCTGGGGAATCAAAACCCATAAATCCTGATTACTAGGCAAGGGCTGTAATCCGTAATTACAATAGCTATGCCCTTGACCCCAATAGTTTGATGTTCATTTCAGAGTTTAGGGAAGTAAAGCTCTAAGCAGTGTGATATGTGACTGGTTATTTAGGAAAATAAAAGAAGGATAGACATATGATAAATTAAAGACCTCAACACATATATTTACTTACGACCAAATAATAAAATAATAATATAAAATTCTACTGTGTGCATCTATGGGACAAGGATTGAGATGAGGTTAATGAAAAGCATGCAAGGAATACTATTAGCATTTTATATTTTCTTTGCAAGTATGTTTTTAAAAAGATCACAAATAATCCCTCTTAGAGGAAGTAAGATGATGATGGTTTGTCCTTGATGACTCTCAAATTTCATTTTTTCTGGGATGGGGTGGTGTTATTGGGAGTTGAAATCAGACACTTTGCACTGAGCTATATATCCAGTTCTTTAAAAAATGTATATATATATATATATATATATATATATATATATATATATAGAGAGAGAGAGAGAGAGAGAGAGAGAGAGAGAGAGAGCGCTAAGTGGCTCACTAAATTGATACATTGTCCAAGCTGGGCTTAAACTTGTGACCTGTCTCAGCTTCTCATGGCACTGATATTATTGACATGTGTAAGCATTGTGGCTTCAAACTGAATTTTTTTAACCTGGCTACTCTGTAATAGATATTTCTCTAACACTTAGGTTAGGATTTGATTTCTACAGCTTCTAAAGATCTCCACAATTAATAATGAGTGATACAAAAATTAATAACATTAATGGAAATATGACACATTAGGATTATATGTATATCACAGCAATACAAATTAGGGATTATAATGTTATCACGTTTCAACCATTTCAGAGAATTTTGGGTTCTTATGTGTAAACCTTCTTTAGTCCTGTGATAGATTCAGTAATGAATGAACTGCTCTGATAATAATTTGGAGACTCAAGACATTTGTGTCTAGACCACAGTTATATTAATGAGATTCATCTGTAAATTTTCTGTATGAAAAGCAAATAAATCAGTCATGTTTAATCACAAACTTGATGGCTTTTGACAAGTACTACTGAAAGTAAAAGTATAACAAGTTTTTAGTTTTGGAAATACAAATTTTGTCTCAGATACTCACATTATGGGAAGTTAATAGCTAAATAACAAAAACAAAATGAGTAACATCAAATGATGCACAATAAATGTCTTGTATTTGGTATGACACATTCAATGACTAAAGATAAAATAATAACCAATTTTAAAAAAATTCTTTGCTGAGATAGTGCCTCTTTGGAAAAAAATGATAATGATTAAAAATATTTCTTAGGATTTTTGCCCGTGTAAGAAGTAGATCAACAGACCAGGTGTGTTCTTCCTGGCATCATCCACTATGGTTTATTTTCCTTATGCTTTAAGATCCAGGACAATGGTTGTTTTCTGTCTATCAGAGTAGATATAATCGAAAACAGGAAGGATATTTATGTCATAAATATTCAGACATAGGTTAGTTTAGTGTATCATTTCAAAGTTAGATAAATATGTATACATCTCATAGTCTGTTTTCCTTTATGCCACCATCTTTCAGAAGGAGAACTTTTCTCAGCACCTTTACATCACCCTTTTGATTTATTTTATTGTCCCACAATATTTATATGATGAGATTAATAAGTTTCTTTCACAAATACACATGTACACATACATGATACACACATCACTGCTAGATAGAATCATGAAGACTTTGTAATACATTTCATATCCATATGAAAACTCCAGTATTTTGATCTGTTAAGAAAATGTGATAACGGCTAAAAATATTCATGTTTTAGTGGATTTTATAAAAACAAACTCAGAATCATTTCTTATTAATTAAAGCTATCAGTTATTGATGACTGGTAACATTTTTATTTTATTTATATATTTTGCAGTGTTAGGCTCAAGCCCAGTTAGTTGCATATGATAGGCCAGAACTCTAATACTGATCGACATCACTGGCCCAATAATTTGATTCTTTAAAAACATTGACATTTAATTTTCTGACACTAGTAAGGGATAAGCCAGGGGCTAGAGGAATAGCACAGTGGTTAAGCAAGTGCCAGGCCCTGGGTTCAATGCCCCAGCACTACACAGGCTGGGCATAGTGGTGCATGTTTGTCATCCCAGCAGTAAAGAGGCTGAGTAAGGAAAATTGTCATGACCTCGAGCTGGAGGCCTGTTTGGACTACATAGTAATTTTAGGACTAGCCTTGACTACAGAGAGGGACACTGCCTCAAAAAAAAAATATATAGGTCATTGTTATATGCCACTGTTATACATAGTAAAATTCAGTCAGTAAATTTGCTTCCTTTATATAGACTCACACCAAACATTCTTATTATATAGAGTGCTGAAATACAGACATTGTTTGACTAAAATATAATTTTAATCATTATTGTTCTATAGATTGCATATTTTGATTGAATATGTGGCAAATTAAAAACGTGAAATATTGTCATGATCTTTTTAGAAAGATACAAATTACTTGAAATACACTGGAGTTTTAGACAAAGTAAATATAACGTAAGTTGTCTAATGAAGATTATTGACAATACTAGATAGTAACTGTCTAGAGTATATGGTAAAGGGGATCTGAAAGGCCCCTTAGAAAGATGGCCCTTACTGTTTCAGGTATTGTGACATATGTCCTTCAACTTTGTGTATAGTTCAAAGACAAACATCCTATCCATTTTTGTGTGGTCATTGGTCTCATCAATTCCAGCTTATTAACAGTCCTAATGAGAAGACAAGACAATAACCCATTGACAACTGGAAGGTGATAAAAAGTATAAAACTAAATATCAATTAAAAATTCTGGACATGATAAGGTAGAAATTAGGTGTTACAGAAGTCCTATTGAACTGATTTCAAGAAAGTTAATTACCTTTGCTGGTTCTCACTTTTTCTCCACATATAACACAGATAACAACAACATTTTCTGAGATATCTTGAAGACCAAGATGTAAAACAGCATAAATATCTATTGTGCTTAGTAGAGCCAATTCATCTGTTATGCAAAACAGGCATAAAGCCTATGGCTTACAATGCATGCAGAAATCCAGAAAATGTCCTAATTTTTATTTGTTTACAATAAAAAATGCAAATACACCACTATTACTAAAATACACTCAATATATCTGGAACGTACTTTTTTATACTCACGCAGTTGTAAAACATACATTTTATAGTGTTAAACAAATAGATCATGAAGAACAATGAAGGAAAGTGGCTAGAATGCTCAGACCTCATGAGCTCCCACCTGTGAGTTCTATGCTCGTTCCATTTCATATTTAGTCATCAGAAGAGGGCTGGGCCAAGAACAGCAACAAAAATAACAGCAACAACAACATCACAGGAACTGAATTTGAGCATGACACAAGTGTAAGCCTGATCCTGATAGGTCCTTGCTTAACAGTTATGTAATGAAATACTTTTAATGATTTCATTTAGTTCTCATTGCATTTTCTCAGACCCAGAGAATCTTAATAGATACAGCAGATAGTCATAAAATCTGCTTTAATTATCCTAAGTAAATCTGGACATTCAAAAACACATTTATGTCTGCAAAAGTGGAGTTGCAGATAAAACAAAATAAAAGAGCTGTCTTAGTCAACATTTTGTACAATTACTTGATCATTAAAATTTAAAATAAATGAAAACAACTATAGCCACCTACGACCTTAAGGATGACAATAATACGCTAGTGCAGAGTCATTAATTGTAACAATTGTTAACATTTCTGTAGATATTAAGGAATACATTAAGGGAGATTATACATGTGTGATGTCAAGAGGTATGGGAACACCATGCCATGCATTTTTTCTTTTATTTTTCCCCATTATATATGTGTGTGTGTGTGTGTGTGTGTGTGTGTGTGTGTGTGTGTGTGTGTGCACATACGCATCCTGCCAAGGACACAAGGGCTTTCCCACTCTCTTTCTGTCCTTCCCCCCATCTTCCCCTCCCTCCCTTCTCTGCCAACTTACCCCCCCCCCATTTCACTTTGTTTTTTTGCTTTAAGTTCCATAATAGTTGTGATCTGGGACTCTCATATCAGAGAGACCATTTCATGTTTCACCTTCTGCTTCTGACTTACTTCAGTAAGCATGATGTTCTCAAGCTTCTTCCATTTGCTCGTAAAGGCCTCCACGCTATTGGACTCTACTGATGCATAGTATTCTATTGTGTACAAATACCACAATTTGTGTAGCCACGGGTCTGTTTATGGATATTTTGATGACTTCCACATTTTAGCTATTGTTAGTTGTGCTGCTATGAACACAGGTATACATATATCTCTGCTCAAAACAATGCTAAGATACCATCTCACTCCATAGAGAATGGCCTATATCAACAAGTCAAATAGCAATCAGTGCTGGCGAGGATGTGGGGAGAAAGGAAACCTCTTACACGGCTGGTAGGAATGTAAACTTGTACAACCACTCTGGAAAGCAGTATGGAGAGCTCTCAAAAGATTGTAAATAAATATCCCCTTTGATCCAGCAACACCCCTCCTGGGAATATATCCAAAGTAGGCCAAAACATTTTTTTTTCTTTTAACTTAAGACTCCTCTCCAATATAAAGCTTAATTCTTTATTTTTGAAGAACATTTTTTGTTTATGTTTCATAGAAACATCTAGAAAGCCATGAGACCAGAATCCTAGGCTAAAAAAGAGACACTGATTCTCTCATCTTAAATAATTTTTTTTACTATTTCTCAATAATTGTGTTTTTGGGAACATTATAAATAGCACACCTTATTAAAATACCTCATCTATTATGCTATTCCAGAGCCCCTAGTATTCTGAGAGGCTCTGACAGGACTAGCACCTCTCCAAGCTGCCTGTGTCTCTTGGTCTCTTTTGCACCACTGGTTTGGGGACCGTGAGAAGTGCACATGCTAAGGGGCTCCAGTGAGAGAAGCTTTGCTGAGTTGGCTCCAATGGCTTCTCAAACATTTGCTCTTTTTTTTTTTTTTTGTAGAATTTTTCTTTGTTCAGATACCTCAACAGAGGGGTGTCTGGAACAAAGAAGGGAGCAGGCAAAGTTACATGGTAGTAACCAAGCTTTGTCATGTCATGAAGGCACACATGTAACCATGCTTGAGGTATACACCCTCCATCTACCTGAGGGTGTGATCTACATGACATAGAGGGAAATCATTCTAAGCACAACTTCTATCCACATTTATACTTAAACCGTGTTTCCATATAAATAGAAATTATAATTGTCTACAGTAGATAGCTGAGATTATGAAGAGAAAATAAAGTGTACTTTTTATGACACTAGTTTAACTTCTTCCAGAATTTGCTGAAGATATTCAACTAGAAATATTTCAATGACACAAAGAAAGAATTGCTAAATTTCCTTTTTGTACAAACTTTTAATGCAAATGCTTCTGAAATCCAGATGTTCTTTTCTTTAAGTAGTCAATTAAGTAAAGTCAGTGAAATGATTGACTGCTGTATACACATTGATTTTTCATCCTCAACTGAGCAAAATGATTTAAAATTCTTCATCTTTGATAAGGGAAAAATTTGCATTTCCTAAATATATCTAAATGATTCCAAGTATATTGAATTCTAAAAACAAGCTCTACCCTGTAAACTACGGTACAGTAAACATTTCTTTGTCTTACAAGTTACGTACAGAACATGACAGAAGAGTGTCGTCTGAGACAGGCCCCTTTCATTTTTATCAATAATGTACATTTTTAATTATCTCACCACATTGTTTTCCCCATCAGCTGTCACTAGTAATTGCATACTGCAGGATGTTGCCCTCATGACATTACAGGACACAATGCAGAGTCGTTTAGGATGCTTACAGGCTGACAAGTGGCTTCACCTTTCGTAAGAATACAACCAGGTGAGACAATGGACACAGAAAACTAGATGCCTGTCATTCACAATCCGTATGTAAAAAACAGCAAAGGGAGGTAATCAAGAACATCAAATTTTCGATATCTTTCGTTCATCTACCACTGAGACGATTGCAGTCTAAGGATAAATGAGGCAAAAAAAGCATTTTCAAAGTATTTTGAAGAATTGTTTGAGGTCTTATAGAATCCTCCCTAACTGGTACCTCAGGATAACACTCACAGACACAGGGAAGGCTCTGCCTCTCTGGGCCCAAAAAACCAGGAATGGATTTCCAGAGATTATTACATTATATAAAAAGAAGAGAGCGATATCTCTTCTTATCATACTATAATCCTATTGTTTGAAGATTTGTTTTTGATATGCATAAATTATCTAGCTTTTCTGAACTTCAGAAAAAATCAACAAGAAGGCCCCCTTATGTTATATCATATTATAACATTATGATACGCTACAAATATTTTTCAGGAAATCCCACCTATAGATCTTTAGTGTATCAAAAAAGGGATTCTGGGGACATGATTCAGAGGTTAAACCATTTGCCTAGCAAGTTCAAATACCAGGGTTATATTCCCCAACACCACTTACAACGGGCATGGTGGTGCACGCCTATAATGTTAATACTCAGGTAGCTGAGGCAAGAAGATTGCCTGGGCTTCATAGTGAGTTACAGACCAGCCTGGACTACAGAGAAACACCCTGTCTCAAAAACAAACAACAAAAATGTAAAAAAAAAAAAAAAAAAGACTTCAGATTTTGTTACCTCATATGAATGTTTCGGTTTTCTGCATCTTCAAAAAAAAAACCAAACTATGAACAGCCACATTCTAAATCCTAAATCAGAGTACAAAAGGTACTTAAGCATTGAAAACAACTCTAGTATCAAATAGTAGTATAGAAAATACTTAAAATGGGACATATTCACATAATAGAACACTATGTAGCAAAAAAATCTTGCAGACCATACTTAATAGTGTATATATCAACCTAACAAGTCTCAAAGAGTCTTCTGAAAATATACTATGCATGAAACTATCCACATTGCATTATCTCAGTTAATAAGATTCAAGAACAGACAAAATTGAAGCAAAGTCATTGAATCAGCATAGTGATCACCTCTGGGAAAAGATGTAAGACATTTTCAGACAAGAAAGAAGAGTTTTCTAGATGTGAAAAACTCAGAGATGGTAGTTATATAAATATTCACACACACACACACACACACACACACACACATATATATGTATATGTGTGTGTGTATATATATATATATACCTGAACTTTTAAGTTTTATGTATATTGCTGAATATAAATCCAGTTTTAGCACAAAGCAGAAGAAATAAACATTTTCTGTGAATAATATGACTTATCATTTATTCAGTACTTGCATTCAATATCTTAAGATTCTCAGAATTTCTAATGACTTATGTGTGATACACTTTTGAGATATAGACATAAGTTCATTTAATGTAACAATTCATATATTTGGTATTTGAGATAAATCTAGCCTAGGAATTCTGATTGATGTAATGATAACCTGAATGTCCTTTGTATAGTAGCATAATTGGTAATAGCCAAATCTTGCAAGAAGCCAATATGCCTGAATAAAGATGATTGGAGAAAGAAGATATAGTACATCAGCATGATGGGAGTATTACTTTGCCATTAAGATTGTCACATTTGACTCAATTTTAGGAAAATGGATGCACCTTCAGACCACGATGCTCAGCAAAATGAAAGAGATCCAAAAAATGAATATTATATGGTTTCTCTAATATAATAAAAACAAATCATGTAAGAAACATGGAGGAAAGTAAGAAGATGGACTTTTGCAGAGAGACAAAGGGAAAGTGGATGGTAGGAAGAAGAAAGGAAGATACCATGTAAAAAATAAAGAAGCAAAGAGGGGTGATATTGGGAGTTAAATGGGGGGGGGTGGTTGTGGGAGGATCAAAAAGAAGAAAAGAAAGGGACTCTGATTCTGCCATGATATATATGTGTACAAAATACTTAAGTGCAATGTAAACATTTGTATTGCGCATATATATATATATATATATATATATATATATATCCCTATCATGTTGACATTATTATTAGCACCATTTTTACATAAAAATGAGATACAAGGAAGATAAAAAAATTCCCAAAGTGAGATCAACAATAAATGGTTCTGTACCCAATAAAATCAGTAGTTGATTTGTCTGTTTCCAGACTCTCCAGTCTTAACCTGGCAAGGAATCCCTGTGAGAACTTATGTGTCTGGTTTCTACTGTACAGAAGGTTTCATGTAACAGAAAACAATAATAGAGCTGTGCTGAGAAAAAAAAGAAAACAAAAAAAGGATCATTAAAAGCATCAGAACAATGGAATTTAAAGTAATCACTACAAAAGTCAGAAGGTTTCTGGACTTTAATACTTTTGAGTTTATGAATTATACATATGGATGTGTAATGCTTTTAACTGTAAATGTCACATTGTTCCCCAAAGTGCATTTAAGATAACTGTTTGTCTATTGCTGTTTTTGAAAGATCAATGGATATTAAGACATTTCAAAGGGTTGTCACTTGAGAACTTCCACTTTTAAAATAATTTGTGAAATATTATCAGAGCACATGCCATGTGTAGGAGTTTTTTGCAAAAAATTCACTGTCTTAGAAATAGCTTCTCAGTATGATTTGCGAAGTAGTAAAATGGGGCATATCCCTAAAGACACATCAGCATTAAACTTTAGAATATGAAATTTACTAACTTCAGCAGGAACCTTTCAGTATGAATATATAATATACATAAGTGAAATTGGTTAAATAATTGTGAACATATCACCTCAAGAGTTTTTTAGAAGTGCTGTTAAAGTTGCTACACGTTTAGACTTGGAGTAGTAAGGCATTTCTTGAAGTAAAATTCATTACAAGTCTTCCCTCAAAGGGCCTTTTTGGGGATTTGTGCACCTCAAATTAGTGGCTCTCAGTCCATTCTCTATGTAATTTTGAGCCTGTTGATTATAACATAGCTAAGTTCCAGTCCTTCTGCTCTAAAGTTCCATTTTTGTCTACATTTACATAACATTTGTTTAACTTTCTTCCAAATCCACAACTTCCTTATTTACTTAGCAAGTAATCTGATCTGTTCTTCAACAAATACATCAAAATAAGTAAAGGCATATTTTATGCCAAACATTCGCCAATTTCTTGCATCTTTCCTTTTCTTCTTTTCACGTGTGTTAGTCAATTTTCTGTTTCTGTGACAAAATACTTAAGATAACTTAAAGGAGAAAAAGCTTATTTTTGGCACAGAATTTTGACAGGTTCATGGTTGACTGGTTCAAATGCTATAGGCCTGTGGTAACGCAGAACTTCATGGCAACGGGAACACGTAGCAGAGAAAACCTGCTCACTTCACACAGTTCAAGGAGAGGAGTGAGAGGAAGGGGCCAGAACAAGAGATAGTCCCAGCTATAACCTCATGACTATTCATTCAGCTGTGTCCCACTGACTAAGCTTCTATTACCTTCAGTTAATACCTTCAAGTTACAAATCCACCAGAGGGTTAACCCAATGGTGAAGTTAGAGCTCCTAGATTAAGCCAGCCTCCCACAGGACCACGTCTGAATATTGCTGTACTCCAGACCAAACTTTCAATCTAGAAGGTTTCAGAGTCATATTGTTCTAAGCCTTGATATCTAAAATGGTGTGATTCGGGTGTAAGATTTATTTCTCCGACCATACTGCAGACCTCTCTGCTTTGTGAATCTCTAATTTAGTGCATTAGTCAGGAATTGCTCCTCTACAAATGTGACTTTCTTTTGTGTAATAGGTCCCTCTGTCGTCATTTACACCTTTCCAACGTAAAACTATTCACTACAGAGAATCAAAGGCAGATCTGAGGAGGTAGGAGAAGAACCAGTGAACTTGAAAATGGGAAAAAAGGAATTAATGAGTTAAGATCACAAAGAAGAAAAGATTGAAGAAAACTAAACAGAGTATAATGTGCCTTTGGGACTCCAGAAGATACACAGATACATTGTAGAATGAAAGAAGGAGAAGAAAAGAAAGAATATTTGAAGAATAATGACTTACTGAGGAATTCCCAAAGTTATTGAAAGGCATGCATACAAACACCAGCTTAGTGAATTCATGTAAACTAAAAGGTAGCCACATGAGACATATTTCATTGCATCGGATTTTGAAAAGCAGAATCAAAGAATCACAAAGGCAGCAATAAAGAACAAACTTGCAACTTATAATAAAAGATTCTCAATAAAATTATCTTAAGATTTATTATGAAAAACTTTTAATGTTGGAAAATGTGGGCTTATTTAGATCATTAAAATGACCTATTAGCCAGCAATTAATTCTCTATGTGGAAAAAATATCCTTCAAAAATGGGAGGGAGGATGATATTTAAACATTAGGGAACCTCATTGCTACTAGCCCTGCCTTGCCAAAATGCTTCAGGGAGTCCTGGAGGTTGAAATAAAAAACAAACAGACAGTGAAGTCACTAAAGTAGAAGGGCACATACAAAAACTAGTATGTTGTACTTGGGGTTTGCAACTATACTTTTTGTATTTTACATGATTTAATAGAATATATTAAAAATAATTACTACAAAAGTAATAGTATTACAATGATTTGCAACTTTATATCTTATTTTAAATATAATTCTAAAAATTAATACAATTTAAAGACTTGATAGTGTATATTTTAAGAAACACAATGTATAAGAATGCAATGTTGTGACATCAGTGACCAGAAGCCATGGGGGATACAGCTGGTAAGCACAAGTTTTATATCACACTGATGTCACACTCATACAAATTTATATTTGAGTGTTAAAACCTTAAATATTAAAGGTAATCCTGTTTACAACGTTGTCCACAACAAAATAGTTAGAAATTAGCTGTCAAGGAGATGAAAGACTTATACAATGTAAATAAGGACATTAGTGAAAGAAATGAAGGCAAATGTAACTGAATGAAACACAGGCTTTTGAATCGGAAGAATTGGTGTGGTTAAGATTTCAATATTGTCAAATATGATCTAAAGATTCAATACAATCCTTATCAAAATATCAAAGATATTTTTGGAGGAACAGGAAACCCCAACTTAAAGTTGTAGGAAATTTTGAAGCACCCCAAGCAGCCAAAAATCTACTCGAAAAGGAAGAACAAAGTGGAAACACGTTTTCTCATTTCAAAAACTACAACAACCAAGGGGTGAGTAGAGTGTAACAGAGAGCACAGAAATAAAGTCATATATTTGGAAAAATTATTTTTTGGTAAGAATACTACTGTTTGGATGTGGAATATTCTCCCAATGTCTCATATAGTTGGATGCTATGGATTGTCTATGGAACTAAGTGCTGACGGGAGATTGGACCTGGTCTAGAGGGTGAATTGCTGATTTATGGATGGAATTTCAGGCACGTGATAGTTAGAACCACACATGAAATGGGCAGAACACTTAGGGATGGACCAGGAAGGGGTGGATTGCTGGAACAGGATCTGGAAATATGTACATGCTGTTATATTCCTCTGAGACTTGACTGGACTTGACTGGGCTTCCTGTTTGCAATTTAATCAGAAGCCACATCTCCCTCTGCCTCTGCCATGTGCTTTCACCATTGCTGGCCACTCATGAATTATCTATGGGCTTCTGAAACTGTGAGCTAAAATATGCCCCACCCAAAGGGGTAGATGTCAGGTATTCTGTCACAGCAAGACAAAGTACCCAGACCATTCAGTGGGGAAAGGCAATCTTAAAAAAAAAAAGAAAGAAAAAAGAAAAAAAAAAACCAGTTCTGGGAAAATTGCACATTGCCATGCAAAATTTAAAAGTTGGACATCTAATGAGATATGTAAACATTTACTCAAAATAAACGTAAATGGTAGAAATAAAAGTATATATTCATAGAAGAAAACAATTGAACAAATGAACAATACCTGAAGACTTTGGATCAGGTGATGATTTCTTCTATTTTAAACATAAAAATAGGCAACATGAGAATAAATATGCAAATAAAACTTTAGAAGAATTTAAAAGTTTTGTGCATCAATGGAGTAAAATGACAACACAAATAGTGACATAAATTATTTGCAAATCACAGGTAAAAGTGTTAAAACTCAAGACAAAAACCAAGCAATGAAAAATAGACAAATGGCTTGAGCAGGCATGCTCCACTGAAGACTTGTACATGACCACCCGCACATGGAAAGCCACCATACCGTCCACAGTCCACAACCAAATCAAAACTGTAATGAAACGTTATCTTGTACACTTAATTATATAAAATACAAGGAAATACTCTTGATAAGGTGTAGGAAATATTAAGAACATTGTATGACATCGGTGAGAGTAAAATATAATAACTGCAAAAACATTACAGTTACCCAACAGAGGCTTAACAGTAGAACTTTTAGGCTGGGAACTTGGGTCCATTACTAGAGCACTTGCCTTGGAAGTATGAGGTATTGGGTTTGATTCCTTAACACCTGGGAGTGTTGACTCATGACTCTTATCACAGCACTTGGGAGGCTGAGGCAGGAGAATTGCTGTGAGTTCTAGGCCAGCCTGGGTTACATAATGAGCTCAGGACCAACCTGGACTACAGATCAAGATCCTATCTCAAGAAAAAAAAATAGTCAACTGATGCAGCCATTGCACTTTTGGATATGCGTCCAAGTGAACTGGACTGAAAATAGAGAGGCTTTAACATCCGTCTCACTATAGAATACAATAGCAGAAGTGTGCAAGTAATTAGAGCAGCTACTGGTAGATTAGTAGGTAAATCATATGTGGCAGACATACAGAGGAATATTATTCAGCCTTAAAAGAAAAACTCACTCATGCTACATTGTGGATGAACCTTAATAAAATTAACAACTACAAAAAAACAAAATTTCTACTTATTTTGGGTAGTTAGATCACTCAAAATCCATGAGAGCAGAAGAACGTAAAATTGTTGACCTTGCAGGAGTAAGGGGGAAGAAGAAATAGGAGTTCTATTTAATGAGTACTGAGTTTCATTTTTATAGTATACAGTGCCACTGCACTGGATGGGGGTCAGGGCTACTTAACTTATGAAGAAATGTAGTGCCACTAAATATACAAAAGTAATTATGATTTTAAATTTTATTATGTGTATTTTACCACAATAAAATACATTTTAGAATCTCAGTGAGATTCAATGGAAATTTGTCTACCTATCTGTCCAATATAATTCGATTTACCAATTTACTTTCTGTATATTGGAGCACACACATTTCATTTGTAAAGTAGATTTAACATTAAAGAACATTTTGGCTATGGCTTTTTTTCCTTGTTTCTTTTTCTTTTTCTCTTTCTTTCTTTCTTTCTTTCTTTCTTTCTTTCTTTCTTTCTTTCTTTCTTTTTCTGAAATTTAAGATACAATTCAGGGCCTTTACCGAGTCCCAGTCCACTTTTCAGTTTTGATTTTGAGACAGGGCTCCCTAAATTGCAGAATTTCCCAGGCTAGGCTTGAACTTGAGATGCTCCTGACTCAGCTACCCACAGTGCTGGCATTACGGGTCTGTACCACTGGACATTGCTTAATCTTTCTTGACAACACAGTTTCACAGAACAGCTCAAAATCACCCATGTCAAACAAGCACAATACTGGCATGCATTTATGTTAACAATTAAATAAATTTATAATTTGAAGTAATCTAAAATTAAAAAGGCAGAGTTTTCCTGAAAAATAATACTATCTTCTTTTTCCTCAATTTTATTGATACATATAAGTGCAAAATTTAGAGTTTACATTGATCTTGAGCATTTTATGCACATACACATCTTGGGATGGTTACAAGACCTCCCCTTCTCTCCTTCTGACCCTCCCCTCTCCCCCACCCAACCTCCAGTTTTCATTATTTTCCACTTTAAGTTCCATGAGATAATTGTGATCTGGGTTTCTCATATCAGACAGACCATTTGATATTTCACCTTCTGTGGAATGTAAATTTGTAAACCACTATAGAAAGCAGTATAGAAGTATCTCAAAAGATTGGAAATAAATATTCCTTCGATCCAGCGATACCTCTCCTGGGAATATTCCCAAAAGAATTAAAAACAACACATAACAGAGACACATGTATACGATGTTCATAGCAGCCCAACAAACAATAGCTAAAATATGGAAGTCACCAAAATACCCATCAACAGACCAGTGGATACACAAACCGTGGTATCTATACACGATGGAATACTATGCATCTATAAAGTCCAACTGTGTGGAGGCTTTTGTAGGCAAATGGAGGAAACTTGAGAACATCATGCTTAGTGAAGTGAGTCAGAAGCAGAAAACACTACTAACTTGACTAACGTTGACAGGGACATTTATCAACTAAGTAGATAGTTGGTATAAGTTGTTTTAAAGGGGGCAGAAATAAGGATATTATTTAGCATATGAAGATGTATCATTTTTTGTCCCTCCCCTCTAGATTTGTAGCAATACAAGTCACACAGACCGTTCTCAACATATTTTACATGTATTGTGATAGAACAAAGTCCTTGGAAGAGCAGGGGCCTAGAGGAGGGAGAACATGGAGTAAACTAACTTCATCTTGTCTTCACTTCCAGGTAGGCAGACCCTTCACGCACCAGGACTCGGTTTCTTTCATTCGTAAACAGAGAAAGCCAATACTATGATTCACAGTTGCCTTTGAGCACCAAAGTTCAGAATTTGTACAAAGTGAATAATGCATGTTGCTTGAGATACCAGCCTTCGGTTTTATACATTTGAAAGGACCATCAAACACTTTCAATGGAAACTATAAAAAAATCATAAAAGGATTTTAGTTTCCTAAAAGGAGTTTAGTCTCCCAGACTTGGCTATAGAGTAGTGCTTTATTTTTGTTCAAAGTTCTTTTAGTGGTATAGTTGTAGGTTTTTAAATTAAAAATAAAAATAAGCTCTTTGAGTGGCATTTTAGGAGAGGAGAAGTGGTGTTACTGTTTCAGATCCCTGCTGTGTTCCTCAATCTTGTAAGCCAAGTAGGAATGTTGACATAAATGATGTAATGCCTTGGTACGGTTCCGTGGATAGAGCTGTGACTTCTAAAGATTCAGAAAGATAAAAAATAAATCCGTGCTGTAATTTAAATCCAGGTTATAAACTTGGACTCCACCTGGGACTTCGTTTAGATTTGATAAATAATCATATCTTCGCTCAGGGAACTTTCTCCAGAGCCTTTCTTTCGCACTTCATTGACATTTCAGTAAACAGTATTTAAGAATTGGACATGAAATTCTCCTTTTGGCCTTTGGTGGCAGGAAGATTTGCAGAGGTAAAAAAGAGACAGAGAGAAAACTTAAAACAACACAATGTATAAGTGGAAAATATTTTGAGGTTGCAGACTTATCTATAAATATTTACTGCTACAAATTTAGTATCTGATTAGAGTTTGTGTTCAGAAATATTGTGTGATTTCACCACCAAATATTTCATAAAAAATAATAAATACTGGCCCCTAACTTGTAGCAAATGATTACTATACAGAAAATGTCTTTAATTTGAAAATGGCCTTTATATATGCCCAGCAATCCTTCCCCCCAAAACAAATGACCCCATTAAGGGTGGGGAAACTGAAATGAAAAGAGGGTTCACTTGTGAGAAGAGGAAAGGGAGGGAAAAAAAAAGCCAATGATCACGTGAAAAGTGTTCAACATCTGTGGGATCAGAGGAAAGCAAGTCAAAACAAGGCTGAGATCCCATCTTACTCCAGAGAGAACAGCTAACAATAATAACTCAAAGAACAATTGTTGGTGGGGCTGTGGGAAAAAGGAATGTTTCTCCACTGTTGGTGGGATTGCAATCTGGTGTACCCATTCTGGAAAGCAGTGTGGAGATTTCTTAGAAAGCTGAGAATAGAAATTTTATTTAACTGAGCCACGGATGTACTAGGCATTTCTCTGAGTGAAATAAATGAATTATATGATAAAGACAAATGCAAATTCGTGTCTATATCTATGTAATTTCTAATGGCTACATTATAAATGCAGAAGAATGGATAAAGAAAGTGGAGGAATGGATAAGGAAAACAAGGTATTTACACATAATGGAATATTATGCAGTCATAAAGAAATACAAGTATGAAGCACTTGAAAGAAAATAAGACCACCTTTAGTCAATAATACTCAAGTGAAATGGACCAGACACAAGCAGTTAAGTTTCATTTTTTTGTCTTTTCTATGAGATTGCCATAAATATATTCAGAGAAAGACTTTAATATAAGAGAAAGGGACGGAAGAGTGATGATAGACTGTTAGGAAAATGGAGAGACACCGGCATTGGGAGTTGGGGGGTGGGAAAGGTTAAGAGGGAAGGAAAACTGGTCAAAAACTATATTGTCACACATTTTCAAGATGTATGTAATTAACATTTTATTGACTCTGTAGTTCATGTATTGTCAAATAGAAATGAAAAACTTCCCAGTAACAAAGCAATATCCTCCGACGTATCAACATTTTTACTTAGACACAGTTCACGTTTGCTGTGTGCCTCTCATTTCTCCAGATTAAGTTTCTCCCTGTTGGGTTCTAAAGCAGATTTTGTAACCAACATTTAAGAATTTCAGAAACAACATCAAATCCTTTTTTCAAGGTAACCTAGTCAGAAAACTAAAGAGCTAAAAAGCAGACGCTTGAAATAAAAATCTCTTTGCTGTCTTTTACAATAACCACGGACACTCGGATTTTAGAGTGCACCACACAACCTGAGATCACACTCACATGGACACTGTGGTTGTTTCCCTGTTGTGCCTTATAACAGCAAAGAGAGATTGTGAGCTCTAATGTCTAGGTCTGTGTGCTTTTCACTGAATCATTGTGTATTTTCTTAATGGGTTGATATGGGGCATATAAAATATTGTTAAATTACATTTTATTAAAAGGAAATAATGTATTATAATCTTTTATTTTTCTGCATGTGTTTGGTTAAGGTTGGTTTGTGGGGATCAAGTCCAAGACCTCTCACTAATCAAAATCCACAGACCATTTTTTAAATTTTTGATTTCAGTACAAGGTCTCACTATATTGCTCCATGGCCCTGGATGGGCTCAAACCTGTAATCCTCCTGCCTCAATCTCTCAGAATCCTGGGGTTACAGTATGGCACAATCCTTATTACAATTTTGATACGAAGATGTCACATACTTGCAAGTTAAAAATAATTAGTTTTATCTTCAAACATCTAAAATTAAGATAATTTCTGGAGTGAAATTGGACAGCTTGAAATGGCACTCTCTTAAGAATAACTTATGAATCAAACAAGTATATGAGCGGAACTCTGCATACAGCAAGCTGTTAGAACATTGCCTGCCCTACTCACAACATAGGACTTTCTTTGTTCAAGAATG
This sequence comes from Ctenodactylus gundi, assembly GCA_004027205.1. Lineage (NCBI taxonomy): Eukaryota > Metazoa > Chordata > Mammalia > Rodentia > Ctenodactylidae > Ctenodactylus > Ctenodactylus gundi. Next base: position 5,975 of record PVKB01007391.1, on the reverse strand, counting down.
CTGAACAAAATCATTTTGGAAAGCAATAGCATTCATAGTGTTTAGATGCTTTTGTGTACAGCACTCTCCCAACCAAAAACGATGCATGATTTGCTCCCTTCCTTTGATGCTATCTCATAAATAAAGGATAAGAGGGTAATGAATTACTTTGTAAACACTATTGCCAAATAATAAATGCTGATTGCTAATAAATGGCAGTGAAACTGATCCATACTAAATGGAATGAAGCTGCAGCAATAACATTTAGAAGAAAGATCTTCATCAATAACTTTTCTTAGGCTGTCCCTAGAATATTGCTCCTTATGCACATTGTTTCTGTCTAGCAGGGGTTTATTAAAGTATTTTCAGAGGTTTGTAAAATTGTCAAAAAACCCTTACTTTCCTCTGTTTTAAAGTTGCTTTTGCTTTTCATATATTTTTTTGAAAAAATACCTCTCATGAAGTGTTAATTCAATGAAAAGAAATAAAAGGTTAAATACAGCTATCTAAAGTTAAAGATGAATGTTCTGTGCCTCGTAAGATAGAGGAAATGATGGTTGTGTTTATTATTCACACCCTTCTTGTGTAAGGTTTACACCCATCTAACTTAAGACAACAGAACACAACAGTAGAGTTCCATAAAATAGCTAAAGCAAATAATTTGGGCATTGAGAAATACTGATGTTCTTGAGCACAATTATTGAAGAAGAAAAACATACAAAAAATGAGTTCTAGGGTTTTTTTGTGCCTGGGTGAAATGCAGATGTGGGCATTTTGTGCCGCAAAGTTAGCTGGGTTTGGTTGGAAAGGGTATCAGATCAGAGAGAGTTCTGCAGTTGGAAGCCCTGAAGTTTGCATCAGTGCCTTGGGCTGCATACACACAAGCAAACCTGGATTGCAAGAAATACTAAAGAAAATTCATGAAGCAGAACAAAAATTATTCCAGATGCAGATATGGTTTTAAAAGAAGAAACAGAGAAGACTGGGAAAGGCAAATGTGGGTAAATATAGTAGACTATTTTTTTCTTCTTTGGTTTCTTTAGAAGACAAATGATTGCTTAAAGCAAATACAATAAAGTTGTTTAAGAGGGGATTATGATAACTGTAAAAATAAAACACAGGAATCCAGTTTTAGAGGTGATCGTAAATGGGCTTAATACTGTATTATGGCACTTATGCATTCTATGACGTTGTTCAGCTTTAATTCTAAGTATGCACCGGTAAGTTTATATATTATAATCCCCAAAGAACTCATTAATAAAATACAAAAATGTCATGCCTAGGAATCAACTTAGGAAATAAAATACTTTGCTAAGAGATATTTGAAGAACCAAATCTAAATGAAAAAGTAGAACAATAATTTGAGAAACAACAAAAAAAAAACAATTGAAAAGAAAAGGCTTAAATCTAACCACATAATTACACAAATGTAAATGTTTAAATATCCCTAATATGTATAAAATTATATTTCATGAAGAAGCATCACTAAAATACAGGTATTTAATGAGATATAGTTAAATGTCAAAGCAACAATTTCAATAACAAAGAAAATCAGAAAATACATAATATTCTCAGAGATTAAAACAAAATTATGGAGTAAAATTTATCCCAAAGACAAGAGTCACAAATGCATATGAACATAGCAGAGTTTGAATATCTGATTAAAATGTCTATGTTGAAATCAGAGATAGACAACACCTCAAAATAATATGAGATTTAAGCACCCTTTGCCAAGCATTTGTAGCACCTCAACAAATGACTAAACATATTAAGTAAGATGGCACTACCAGCACATCATAATCTGTACATAAAGATTATTATATAAAATGCCAGGATAAGTCATATTTTCCATGTAACATAAAATATTCACCAAACTTATATCCTGGATAATAAGATTAAAAGCCGAACAAAGGTAAATACTATTTTCTGAGCATTAATAATGAAAGCAGAAGCAAATTAAAGTAAGATTCAGACAATATTTAAATATTTGAAAATGAAACAAAAATATCCGACTTCATGAGGAGTCAAAAAATTATAAAAATTAACTTGCCCAATGAAGTATGCTTAAGTTAACAATTTTTTAAAACTCTCCAACACACCTACACAAATATAACAATTAATGACAGGATACGTCTGAAGTGATAATTTGGAGATGGAAGTAGAGAATGTTGGTTTTCAACAACCCGTAAGTATGAATGACACATTAAACAACTGCACATACCTAACCTCTTTAATCTGGTAGACTGGAGTTGATTAGGCCCCTGTGAAACCATTACCCCAACAGCGTTACAAACATATCTATCTCCACAAGGAGTTCCCTCCCAGCCCCACCCATTGTTCCTGTGATATGAACACTGAACATAAGACCTCTCTTTTCAGCAGATTTTTATCCAACGTAGTATTGGTGACTACAGGCACTATGGGGAGCACTGGACCGTGAGGTCTCATCTGTCTTCCACAAGTGAGACTTTGCCCTTTGATTCATACTCTCTCCCTGCTCACTGCCCAGCCTCTGGCACCAATCGTCCAGTCTCTGCTGCTAGGGAACTGGTTGCTTTAGATTATTCATTGAAGCACAATTGTGTAGTGTTCATCCTTTTTGTGTCTGGAGTAAGGGACTTAATATGGTATGTAGGCTCATTTATTCCCAGAGTAATAGTTTACTTGCGTGTGTGCACGCATCACTATTGGGAGTCTAGAAGCATATAACTATTTTGAGTAACCTGTGCTTTCTGAGGGTGTTGCACATTCACTAAATATGACTCAGCTGTGCCACCACAATGTCTTTAATGAAGAGATATAAAAACATATGCTCACAGAAGGAGCAGGCAAGACTGTTTACAGCAGGTTTATTCATAATAGCCCCAAACTGTAAACAACCCGAATTTCCATCTGCATGAAGATGATTAAACAACTTGTGGCATATTCATGCAATGCTCTTTGGAAAGGAGCCACGTGGTGATCCATAGCAACATGTATGCATTCCAAAGACATCATGCCGAGAGAGAAGCTGCATGCACTGGAATCACACAGCATAATTCCACTTCCGTGGCATTTTACAGCAAGCAAACCTAAGCAATGACGGTAGACTAGAATTGCCTTTATGGGTGGAACTGACTGGAAAGGGGCTGAAGGAAACATGCTAACAGATGAAGAATTCTAAGAGATGAAACATCTTAACCCTTTGTATTAACTGGGGATTTGATTTAAAATGTGCATCAGTTGTTACTATACATGAAATTATGTACTTAGGAGCTTCATATTGCACTGAGTGATTTATTTTTCGTTTTGTTTTACTGAAAAAGAACAAATACACAAAGGCAAAGGACAAACTTTCATGATAGTGATTTCAAATGTCTCTTGTCAACTTTGCTATTTTTCTCTACATACTCTTTTCTAAAGGTTACAATTATTATTATTTTTATATTTTATACTGGGGATTGAACATGAACCTTTCACCCTGAGATAATCCTCATCCATTTAAAAAATTATTTTGAGACAAGGTCAGGGCCACACTAAGTCTGGGCTAGGATTTGAAATCCTCTTCCCTCCGCTTCCCAGCGTCCTAAAATTACAGGTATGTGCCACATGACCAGTTCTTCTGAAGATAATTTTCTCTAACAGTTTATATCAGCATTGGGTTTTGTATGCGCTGGTTTCACTTTTGTGTTCAAGACAAGAACTCTTTTATTTTTCTTCTTATTTAGAGATATTGAAACATACCATACAATTTTATAGTGGTATGTGGATTATACTGAGGTACATAATTTTTTTTTTTTTGAGATGGGGTCTTTGTCTGTACTTCAGCTGGTCCTGAAGCTAAAAAAAATTAGTGGTTTAATGAAACAACTCATTTCTCCTCATGTTTCATACTTTACAGTATCAACATGGGGCATATAACTACTGAGATAGACATTTAAAAGTGCAGAAAATTATACTACCACACCATGCTGTCCTGGTAGCATACAGCACCGGGGGAAGCAAAATACAGAGAATGAAGTGGAGAACTTTCAATACGGTCTACACACAGATAGGTGGCAGTCAGATATCTGACTTTAAGAGAACTATTAGGGCGCCTAAGTAATGTAGAAGAGACGTGAAATCTGAATGATATTTTAGATTCATTACATAGTAGCTTAGACGGTAAAGAAGCTTTCACATATACAGAAGCAATGTCTAAATGAAAATAAAGCTAAAAGTAATATATTCTAGGCATACATTCAGGGTGGCTTGAGTATATTTCAAATAATCTATAATCTATGTATATATTTTAAATCACATAGTAATTTATATAATATCTTTATACATAATCAATTGTTTTATATAATATGTTTGAATTTTTCTCACTGATACTAAAGACAAATGATTGTACTACTACTTTGTGGAAGAAATACTGGTATTTTAGAGAAAAATTTAGGGTGGAAGAGCTTACTACATAGCAAAAAGACTTCGATAATGATTAGGATATCTTGCTTCTTAGAAATAACTCCCAGTGAGATGGCTTCAGTCAATCTTAGAGTGATGTCTTTATGTCCATCTTGCCTATGTTCCAACATTATGACTCTTACATGGGCCTCTTCGGATGAAAGAAATGGTTAAGACTATTATTTGGATAATATCTCAAAGATAACAGAGATGACTAGGTAACTGTGTTGGATTGTTTTCATATATCCTGCTCAGAACAGTTCTTAAAAATAGCTGTAATGCTCATTTTGAGAAGACTTAACCTAACCTTCTTAGAAGCTAAAGAGATCTGTACATTTTAATGGAAAGACACACTGGAATGGTACACAGAGCAAGCAAAGTTGCAAGTCTCTGAACATGAACTCATCACCAACAGTATGCTTCAAATATTACTTACGTGATGCCTCTGAAAAAAATGTCCAGGCAAGTCTTAGAAATGAAGTATTATGCAATCAAGACTTATTAACAAAGAAAACTGGAAAATGAATGATTATGTTTTAATAATATAGAAATTTGAGTAACTTAGGACAGCTGTTGCTTGTTTTTTGTGGGAAATTCTTCCCAGAATCTTTAGGAGATAATCAAATTAATGGAAATTCACATTTCTTACATAAAATAAACCAGTGTTTCTATATAACCTATGAACATCATCTTGGATAGTTAAATGAGCTCCAGATTACTTATAACATCTAATATAATGTAAATATTACATAACAGTTGTTACACTCCATTGTTTATGGGATAGTAGTCTTTTTGTGTTTAGTACATGTGCATTTTTGTTTATAATATTTTTGATTCATTGTTATATGAATGCATTTATGCAGAACTTGCAGAGGCAGAGGGTTCGCTGTAAATTTCAGTTTCATAAATTAATTTAATAGATGTACTCAAAGATTATGCACAAGCATATTTGTTTATAGTTCTTTTCCTGTGTTAATCCAAGAATAAATAATATATGTTTGCCAGAGAAATGGCTAACTGAATTATGTTCTATCGAATGACTGAATTTAAAAAAAATTATAAACAATGAAAATCTAAAAATATAGATGACATAAAAGTTATTATATGATATTAAAACCATAACAGAGATATTACAGAAGTAATTTTATGCAAAGAGCAAAAATATAATTGATGTTCTTCTGTCTATATAAACAAATGTACAGAAATGTAGAAACTGGCATCATATTTGTCATATATTTAGGAATACAGCTTGGGAGATAAATAGTGTTTTGTATTATCTTTTATGTGCTTTAATATTATCTGAATTGTATAGAATAAAAATGAAAAGCTTTTTAATGAGAGAAAAACATAATGCTTTTATCTAAAAACAAATAAAATTAGCTGAAAATGATCTCAAAAAGAAATCAAGGTAAAGCACATCATTAAAGAATTAGTTTTTGTTTTTCTCTTACAGAAAGCAAGGTTTTAAAGCAAAGCTAATAATTGTGGAAGAAAACTAAAGAATCTTTTTATATTTTAGAGACTTTATTGCAGTCTTTAATTCTACAAAAACATATATATATATATATATA
>PVKB01007390.1:18357-36338 GCA_004027205.1 Ctenodactylus gundi | reverse complement strand
GCAAGAGAAGGAACCAAACCTGCCTGTTCGCCACTGTGAGGTCTATCTAGCATGCCATAGCCACTCCATAAGTATGTGATAAGGGAATATCATAAAAAGAGGGTTTAGATCAAATATTACTACATATTTGACTCCAAAGCCTACTTTCTTTCCAGTTTGTTGTGCTTTCTCTCCATTGCTTCGGCTCTACACACACAATACACATACACACTTGCATGCGTGCACTTAACTCGGTATAGCAAGATATTCAGATTCAGAAAGTAACGATCCTTACATTACAAGCTGACTGTGCATGGACACTAGGCATAGCATTTCAGGAGTCAAGAGGGTGGAGAAGAAGAGATAAATATCCAAACATTCCATGAGAGTATACCCAGCCACCAACATTTTGCTCTGCTTACTGTGGTATTCCTACTGCCAACAACAATTCCAGCATTTAACATTTTTTAAAAATAGAAGAATTAATTAATTGAGGTCAATATTAATTGATTTCGCTTGTCCTCTTTGTGTATTTAGATGCCCATTTTGTATAAAAGTCCTGGAACCCAGAGAACCAGGCAGGGCCGCTTCGAAGGAGGCAGGTAGGCTTCTAGGACATCTCCGCGCCCCGCCCCCTCACCTCGGGCAGGCTAGCACCAGGGAAGGCAGGGCTGCTCTGGAGGAGGCTGGGCAGTTTCAAGGACATTTTCCCGCCCCTCGCCTCAGGGACCCACGGCTGAGGGCTAGGCTCAGCAAGAACCAGGCATGGACATCTTCTCCACTGCCCCTCACCTCAGCGGCCTGTGGCAGAGCGTGGGCTCAGCGCGCACCAGGGAGGGCCACTCCAGAGGGGCCTGACAGGCCTCCGGATATCTTCCCTGACGCCCCTCTCCCCAGAGGCCTACAGCGCAACCTGGGCTTAGCTAGCGCCCAGCAGAGCCACTCTGCAGGGGGCTGGTAGGTCTTCCAGACATCTTCCCTGCTGCCCCTACGGTGGATCCTGGGCTTGGCAGTAGGTCTCCTTGCCATCCTCCCCACTGCCCCTCACAGCAGAGGCCGGGGTGCACACTGGGCTTTGCAGAGCCTCTCCAGAATAGACCGGTGGGACTCCCCGCCACCTTCCCTGCCACCCCTCACAGCACAGGCCCACATGGAGACTGGACTTTGCCAGTACCAGGTAGAGCCGTGTCAGACTAGACTGAGGGGGATTCACTACCATCTCCCCTGTTCTCAAAGGTGATCAGCCCAGAGGCTGTGATCTCCCAGCCTCGGGCAGAGCCGTGCTGGGGTGAGTCCCCAGAGGAAACCCAGGGACAAACAACCAAAGACAACAGAACCATGAGGAAATGTGGAAATAAATCTCCTTCAGAAAATCTTGATATACCAGAAGAACATACTGGAAATCCTGAAAATGCAGAATCTAAAGATGAAAATGACAAAAACTATGATAACTTCTGGACCCAGAAATACATTGAATTAAAGCAGGAAATAAAATAGGAATTAATGCAGGAAATGAAGCAGGAAATAAAAGTCACAGAGCAAGAGCTACACTAAGACCTAGCTAAGCTAAAAGCAAGCTTTGAGAAGCACGTAAAGGAGATCAAAGAAGAAATGAACCAGAAGATAATGAAGACAATACAAGGAATGAGAGAAGAACACAACAGAGACATAAAAAAATGCAGCTATCTAGGAAGTGAAAAACATACAGGTCACAGTAAGCAATGTTATCGAGCAACTTCAAAATAGATTATCAGACTTGGAAGACAAAATAATGGAGTGGGAACAGAAAGACCATAAAGAACGCAAAGTAAAAAAAAAAAGAAGAAAATGAATCATTACAACGACCGATAGATGATTCAAAGAGAAACAACCAGAGAATTATGGGAGTCCAGGAGAAGACCGAGGATGAAACAAAAAGCTTAAAAGTCATATACAAGGAAATTATGAAAGAAAAATTTCCCAAATCCAAGAAGAAAAACGAACATTGAATTACTGCAGGCATATAGAACCCCAACCAATATTGATCAGAAGAGAACCTCATCCCGACACATCATAATTAAAGTACTAGAAACCCAACACAAAGAGAGAATACTGAAAGGAGTAAGAGAAAAACAGAAGGTGACCTACAATGGTAAGCTCATCAGGATAACTTCAAACTTCTCAACCCAGACTCTAAAAGCCAGGAGATCATGGAGCAATGTCGTTCAAACACTAAAAGAACACAAATTCCAACTAAGACTACTTTATCCAGCAAAAATATCTTTTAAACTAGATGGAGAAATTAAAACTTCCCATGATATAGAAAGTTTAAAGAAACTTGCAGCCACTAAGCCATCACTGCAGAGAATTCTCAAAGGAAACTTGGATAGTGAAAGAGAGGCCAACGACACAAGTGAACCCAGAGAAAAAAAGACAAAAGCTAGAGGAGAATGAGCTGAGAAAAAAGTAAAGCCAGCAAACAACATGGAAAAACTAAAATTATGGCAGGACACACCAAACATACCTCAATAATTACCTTAGATGTGAACGGCCTCAACTCACCTATCAAAAGACATAGACTAGCTGACTGGATCAAAAAACAGAAACCCACGATTTGCTGCCCACAATAGACACCCTTCACCCACAAAGAAACTCATAGACTGAAAACAAAAGGTTGGAATTCAGTATTTTATGCAACAGGTTCCAGAAAACAAGCAGGGGTAGCTATATTAATCTCAGACTCATCAGATTTCAAAAGAAAACAGGTGAAGAGAGACAAAGATGGACACTTCATACTGGTTAAAGGAACACTAGAACAGGAAGAAATCATAATTATCAATATATATGCCCCCAACTCTAGAGCACCCAACTATGTAAACCAAAAATTACTAGATCTAAAAGGACACACAGGTCCCAATACAATTATAGTAGGGGACTTTCATACCCTACTATCACAAAGAGATAGATCAACCAGACAGAAAATCCACAAAGATATACAACTGCTGAATGACACTAGGGAAAACTTGGACATAACAGACAATTACAGAGTTTTCCATCCAACATCAACTGACTACACGTTCTTCTCAGCAGCACACAGAACATTTTTTCTAAAACAGACCACGTCCTAGGACATAAGTCATCCTTAAGCAAGTACAAAGGGATAGAACTAATTCCCTGCATACTCTCAGGCCATATTGGAATAAGACTGGAATTTAACAGCAACAGAAACAGAAGAAAATACACAAATGTATGGAAACTTAACAGCTTACTACTGACCAAACAATGCATTATGAAAGAAATCAGAGAAGAAATCAAAAACTTCATAGAGCTAAATGATGATGGAAGTACATCATATTAAAATCTGTGGGACCCAATGAAAGCAGTCCTTAGAGGAAAATTCATAGCCATAGATGCACACATCAAAAGAACAGAACAGTCACAAATAAATTTGCTAACGATGTACCTTAAGGACCTAGAGAAACAAGAACAACTGAACCCAAAAGGCAGTAGAATAAATTATAAAGATCAGATCTGAAATAAATGAGATCAAAATTAAAAAGAGAATAAGAAAGATTAATGAGTCAAGTGATTGGTGACAGCAACTTTCAATACTGTCTTTGTAACTTTTCAGCAAATCTAAAATTACTCCACAGAAAAGTTATATTTACTTTGTTTTGGATTTTTTTTGCTGCAATTTTTGTTTTTCAGCTGGAGTCTCACTATTGCACCAGCTGGCCTGCATAACACAGTAGATTATTTTATTCTTTAATCAGGATCATTTAAAGTATGGTTTAAAACTCTCACTGAGATGGCAAAAATTAAAAATCAGACTCTCTCTCGACTACTCATGCTGCCTCAGCCTCCAAGTAGCTGCACTACCATACCCAGTGCATTTTTTGAATCTTACATTCTTATTTTCTCAACTCAATATCCATATTTAAACCAACACTTCACTTACGTTTTCAATTTAACTTCAGACCTTCACATGTGAGGATGGCAAATTTTTTAAATGGTTACATTTCTGGAATACCTCCCTCACACTACATACTTGCTGAGCTGCAGGTAGGGGGCGGGGAGAAATCCTATGCTAGCAGACCAACAGGAATGGTGTCAAGCCTTCAGTCCATCTTGGTCACTGTGACATCGCTCACTGCCCACGTCCTTTGGACCTTGTTGAAAATGGGCACTCCGTTCGTCTAGAGTCAGCTTATGGTGGTCACCGGGTGCCCCTCCCCCTCCTCTGGCCAGTGCTCACAGCCAAGAGGTGTCTCACCTCTGGGTGCCGTGAGGCATGGCACGGGGATGCACCTTATACATCTTCTCTTGCCCTTCATTCCGTTCCTGGGGAAAGTGAACCTTTTCTCCTTAAACAGGTTACTCCCACTCTTCATCTGGCAGTTTAACTTGCAGTCCTGGCAAACCTGAAAGTTTTGACCAAATCTATGACAACAGCAAGAGTGGATTCAAGGCTTCGGGGAGGGGACACCTGCCTCTGTTCCCTCCAGGGCACTTGCTCGTACTCTCCCTTAGTACTTGTAGGCTGCTGCTGTTGTGTGATTGTCGTGAGACTATTTCAATGCACTGACATTCTTTCTTTCTGCACATCACACTGCCTTACCACTGTCATATACGTGCCCAGCTCAAGTCGTGTTGTGATTTCCTCGAGTCCAAGAACTGCATGTTGTTTTTTCCTCATGAATCTCAAGGCTAGTGCCATCTGGCAGATGGTAGGCACTCGTGAACACTTGCCAAAGGTATAAATGCGGCCCTAACGGCCCGAAGCTCTCCATCACTCCAGTTTGGGTTTCTCAACAGACCCACACACCAGAACCTCTAGGCAAACCCTGAGGTTGCCATCATCACTGAACTGAAAGCACGGGAGTTTGCACAGGTCGTTCCAAAGCGCTGAGGCCCTCCTTCTGTCCTCCTGGCCAACATTACCTGTAAAATGCCAGGAATGCTGACTAGATCAGGATTCCAGGGATACATACCCTTCGAAAACCAAAGCCGTCATCATCCTCTCTTGCCCCCCTGCCCAGTTCTGTGCATGAGACACATTCTTTGCTTACTGCTTAAGACTCAGTCCATGAACCCCCGCCACCACGAGCTCTGGAACCCTCACAGAGCCTACTTGGAGTTGTCCTTAGAAAGTTATGTCATATTTGGGAAGCAACTATCAGACTGTGGCTGAGTCTTCTCATGAAGGAAGAACTAGAGTATGAGCCAGGAAAAAAAAAAATGCCAGAGCCTGCTAATTTCTCTGCAACCAGAAGCTAAGATTTTCAAATTGAATGCCAGGTTTAATGTAATTTAGTATATTTGCTCAGGGTGCCATTTTACCCCTGGGTTAACATGGGAGAATGAGGAAGAAGCTAATTGCTCTATTATCACTTCAACATAATGGTCCAGGGCACCAGAGCAGCTGCTGTTGTTATTAGATGGTGGCACCAGGGAGAAAGACTTCCTTTCCTTAGGTTCAGCTTCTTTTGCTGAGTAACTGTTTACACAATATACTTGTCTTGTCTGCGCTGACACAGAGTGCCATATACTTTCACATAGCTGTCTTTCTCTCATAGCCTTGGTATCACGATTGCTCCTGTAGAAAGTTTGTATTTCTGTTTCCAAAGGCAATATATGTCTGTAAATCACCAGTGAAGTTGCATAAAGAAAGAATCTTCAACAGATCCTGAGTTTTTTTCCTATATCTTACTAGCTGCAGATCTCTCGGCAAGTTTCTAATTGTCTCTGAGCCTTATTTTCCTCACCTGTAAAATGGGAGTGATGATAAATAGCAGCTTCTTAATCACAGGAATGTGGCTGTGTGGAAGAAATGAACATGGGGAAATGAAATGTTTAATCCTGCGTCTGGTACATGGCAAACATCCAATTGATACCTAATACGGTTACGTAAAAAGGAGTACCTTAGCAGCACACTGTAATGAGCCAACCCGGTGAGAAGTAGCAAAAAGACAACAAAAGGTGACTTCGTTTTTAATTCGTGTGGTAGCATATTATGCTTTCATTGTCTCCGGTTTGTGTGGACAAGTGTACCAATAAAAAACAATCAAGAAAAGTGAGAAACTCTGCCCTAATAAAATTATTATACTAGAGAATATGTCAGAGTTTTCTCTTATTATTTTTACCAAATAATTTATTCAGGGCCAGAATGATGAATAGAAAAGGAATAGGACCTTTAGGGCGACTGTCAGGTCTCTGTGCTTGGCTTTACCACTGGTGAGCGCTGAGGCAAGCATCCCTTCTTGTCCGAGTCTCCGCAGTGTGTGACATGACTAGCCCTGCTTCATTTACTCTCTCAAAAGTTCTGAAAATCAAGTTGAAAACTGTGATTTTAAAAATGCCTCAAATCTAAAGTGTCACGCAAAAATGGGCATATAAATATAGCAGCTTTTCATGGTCTCTCAAAACTGGAAGCAATCATCATGTTTAATATGTGAATAGATGAAAAACAGCTACATTCACATAATGGAATATTCTCTGTAATAAAATAAATGAGCTATCAACCCACAAAAAGACCTGGGTGCATTGCTAGATGCACATTGCTGAGTGAAAGAAGCCACGCTACTATGCGATTTCTTTTATACGACCTTCTGGTGAAGGTAAAACTATGGAAATAATAATAAAAATTCTGGGGTGTTTGTAAAGATTAAATAGATGAATTGCAAATTATTTGGGGAGAAATTGAAAATATTCTGTTTGATACTATGATTGCAGACAAGTGACACTACCAAAGCTTACTGAACTTTAGAGCACAGGGGGTGCAACTTAATGAAAACACATTAAAAATCATTAAGAAACTGGGAGAATCAATCCCAAGGTGAATACAGACCTTAATAAAACAATCTGTGTTGCAAAAATATGTAATAACCTGATGAAGAGAGGAGTAGAAAAATGCGTAAGTTTCAGTAGCTGCAAAAGAGAGGGAGAGAAAGCTGGGAGTAAGAAGTGGTGGTGCCAGAGAGAAGAAAAGAAACTCACTGTGAGTGAAATACGCCAAAAGAAGACGTCAGCAAACTCATGACCAAAGGTAAACAAGGGAGCAATGAAATTAATTCTGGATTAGAACTAAAAGTAGAAAATAAATATTCATGAGTCTATACTGTCAGAAATAAATGATTCAGTAAGGAGTTGTCAGAGAAAAGTTCCCCACACAAACAATTCCAGATAATTTAGGTAAACAGTCTACCCTCAGAGTAGAGCACAACCCCTCAGTCCTTGAGCGTAGGCTGTTCCCCGTGACTGTCTTCCATACAGTGCAGTGCAGGGGCCCAGAAAAGACCTAACCTTAAAGTGAGGAGACCTGACAAGTTCCATCTCACCCAGGTCACCAAAGCAGCATCAATGTCCTATGTCGTGTTGACAGAGTACTTCCAGAACAGGAAGTGATAAACAGATAAACACGTATGACCTTTGCCCAAATATTCTATAATCCTAGTCCACTCATAAGAACACATCAGATAAATTCCAACACAGAAAAATAATCTTGGCACTACTTCTTAAAATTGAGAAATGGTCACAGCCAAAAGGAGACTTTGGGGAAATAACAAATAAATACAACGTGGCCCCAGAATGGAATTCTGGATCCCAGTAAAAGGTCACTGAATAAAAACAACTATCACCACAACAAGGTACCGTGCTGTTATGATTGAATGTAAAATGTTCTCCAAAAGCCTCATGTATTTGGATTTTGTGGAATATCTACACACTTACATGCCATTAAGAGGAGGGACCTGGGTGAAAGGGGCAGATCACTGGAGCTGGAATGCCGGGCTTGACCTGGAAGAGCATATGCTAGCTCACTCACTTGGCTTCCTGTCTACCACGCTATGAGCAGCTTTTCCTCCTTCTGGGTTTCTTCCATTTGTGTCCGTCATTGCCAGTCACCTACGAATGAACTGAGACCTTCTGAAACTGTGAACTAAGCTAAATCTTTCCTCCCTTAATTGTGGATATCAGGTAGTATGTCCTAACAATAACTAAGACAAGTATGAACTTGTGAATAATGATGCATAAAATTTTTCATTATATCTGACAAATCTATCATGCTAATGTGAGGTGTGAGCAACAGGGGAATCTACCATGATACGAAGGAACTCTATTCTACTCTATTTTTTTCTGTAAATGGAAAACAGTTCAAAATATTAAATTCATTGAAACACAAAAGTAGAACGTCTAAAAGTGTGACATAGATATAGTTTCTTATGAATGAAGGAGATGCCTAGGGCATCTAGGCTGTCTTACTCCTAGGCTGACTATATTTAAGCTATCTTATCTCTCCTAGACCCTTTCCTTCGTGCACGCACTACAATCCATGAACGGAGCCGGTATTTGCAGCCTTTCACCACTGGGTATTTCCTCCACAGTATCCCCATCATCTTTTCCAATGATTGACCAATGGTAGCTACTTCATCATAAACTGAAATCTGAGAAAGTAACACAAAAAGCTATTACCTTTACAATATGTCATATAGTCATACAACTCGTGTCCTGTATTGAGCACCAATGTTATTATCATTACACAGATTTTTATACATGAGCACATGCTTAAGGGTGGGACAGCAGTGTCAATTATCAAATGTCTGATGTCTACCTATTTTTATACAACATCGTAACACAATGTCTTAGGAAGAGAAGAATCAACAATCCAAGATTTTTAAGATAGGCAAAGATAATGAAGACCAAAAACGCTATTTGTGAAGAAGGACTATGAGAGAATAAAGGTGTAAAATCCCATGTTACCAAATGTAAAGAGAGATGGAGAAATTGTTGAAGGAAATCCAGGCTCCACAAGAAGTTACATAAATGTAGTGAGGACTTTATGATAACTGATAGACGGTTCCCCACTTGAAGAAGAGGGATATGAGACGTAAGGTACGCTGCCCAAGGTACCATGGCACTAACATCGTTCCCATCTCCCTGTCATTAAGGTCACATTTATCTTTTATCTTATGTCTCCTCCAAGACAGAAGAAGAAAGGGGAAGAAGATGGTGTGGCAAAGCTACAGGCAGATGTACAACGCGGCAGGAAAACTGTTCCAGCACCCATTCCTTCCTACATCAAAATGAATACAGACATACAGAGTGTGTGGCTGGAGAAAGTAAGTTCTCAGATCACACGACTCACCTGTTTCAAATTTTCTAGTGTCTTTCAGTTTTATTTAACATAAAACTCGACTGGCCCCTCCTTCCCTCTCTAAATCTCCCTCCCAATACTCGCCACCTCAAGTACCGCATTCTACCTCATTGTCTTTTCCCCTGTTTCTCAAATATGCAAAGCATGTTCTTGCCTTAGTTTCTTTAAACATGATGCTCTGTCTGTCTACCTGAAATGCCCTTCCCCCAGGTCTCAGCTTAACTGTCTGCTCCTCCAACAGATGGAGACCAGGCCAGACATACCGAAATCACCCATTTCCCCAGCAAGTTAGCTCAAGTCCTGCAAGACACAGATGCGAGAGATATTTGACATGCAAGATATTTCTTGGGGGAAAATACACCTATGTAGGGCTGGAGGAAGCATCATACTGTGGTGAAGGTTTTGTCCAAAGGGAAGGGAAATTCAGGTAGAAAGCAGCTCAGACTCTAGGGCAGATCTGACACCGCTGTGGCAAAGCTGATGCAGAGTTGTAGATCAGAGTCACTACGGGAGAAGTCTTGTATCCCACAGCATTGGGCCAGCCTTAGTGTCCCTGCTATGCTCAATTATAGCTGAGAACCCTGGGGAAGCGTGACCTCAACATGAATCCAGCTCAGCTGACAGAGATGGACCCTCAGTCAGTGATGCTCCCACAGAGGATCCAAGGGGCATATTTTGTAACCAGCACATCCCTATCCCACTGGGCGTCCATCATATCCTTCTGTTTCCTTATAGTACTTTTTAATATTTGATAGCATCTTATTAATATGATCACTGTCTTCTCCACCTCCCCTTCTTAAACCATTAGGAAAAGCGTAAGGGTCTTAGCTGTTTTGTTCATCACTGCATCCTAGCACCCAGACTACTTTCTGGTACATACTAGATGCTCAAAAAATTAAACAGGAGACAGGTCTTTGATAAGGGGGAGAAAAGGGCTATCCCAAGTTTCTCTTCTTCGTGATACATGGTAATAGATGGGACTTGCTATAAAAAGCAATCAACTAGAGTTCAAATAAATATTTTCCAATAGGTCTAGAGACTAATAATGAATATGTTTTGATGACCACATTGTCTCCAGTTTTTATAAAGTGGTAATATTTTAAATACTGACATCAACATAAATGAAAATGTAATAATTCTGAAATAGAAAAATGGAAATTCTTCTGTTCAAAGCAAGCTCTTTACAAAAGGTTAAATGTGCACAATTGTTTTGCATCAGTATCATTACTAATAAACTTCGAGATTAAAGTGCAAAACAATTAATTTTATATAGATTAAAAAGTAAATCTGCTAAACGATACTTTGTCTTTTCCTGTTCACATGTAACTTATCCATTAAGTCATGCCTCTATATTTTCCAAGCAGAAGATAGTCTATATGATTTACACACAAATGAGCAAGTGTCCAACAGTACAATAGTGATACGGCACTTCGCATTCCTGGTCTCCACAGCACAGAAACGTGCACGGCTGTCGACACCCCTACACAGCGCGTGTTATCATCTCCACATGCTAGGTGAGGAAATTAAACAGAAGCACAGAGGAAAACAGAAAGGAGCCCCGTGGGCAGATTAGGAAACCCGCACTCACCCACTTAGTAGGTGGGAAGCGACAGCGCGCTTGGTCCAAGAGGAATTGTTTAATGATTCCCCCAGAGGCCCAGTTGAGTAAACGTAGCAATTTTTCATAAGATCAGACAATGTGTTTCAGAACAGAAACACTGTTACCTGACCCATTTCTTTTTTTCAGTTGTTTGTTTGTTTGTTTGCTTTACTTACTTGCGCCTGGTTTTCTAACTTTCTGAGCATGCTCTCCTCTGTGGTGAGAGATTCCTGCCTTGATCTTCTAATGGCATGGTAGCTTACTAGCAAATTCTAAACATCAGCACTTTCTGATGAGGCTCAGAAAATATTCTTATTTATTTTTCTTTATGAAGTTAGTTTTTACTTTTTCAGTGCATGAGATTTATTAAATATTTGGGATTTTTTTCTAAAGCCATCTGGGCAGTATTAAAAGCCTTTTGTTTGTTCACTTTTCTATAAATTTTCTTTCAAGATATAGTCAGGAATTAAATCAATTTTATCCATTTCTTTAAGATTGATTAAAATATTCACTTTCAGTTTCTGTATGTACTTATACTACTAATATATGTAACAAAATACTTCCTGAAGTAAGTATACAGCTATTGGTTCATTTACTAACTAATCCGTGTTTATTGACAAGCTACTGCATTGTACATTCCCATGCAGGATTCCATGGTCTCTGCAAAGTGCAGGGAACTTATGATCTCCTTCAAAACTTCATGGGAAGGCTGGGCATGAGCTATACCACAAAGACACCCGTCAAAAAAAATTTTAACACGAGAGAGAGTTGTTAAGAAATTCTAGGATAAGAAAAGACAGAACATTCAAAGTATATGCAACTCTGTCGTGGCAAACATGTTTTTCACAGGTACCAACTTGCCATTGGACCCATTTGTTTGTTTCGTTTCGGCCTGAGAGGCCTCTATTTGCTCCAAAGATGCCACAGTCAGAATACTAAAACCTCTGTTCAAATTTCATTTGTGCACTTGACTTCCTCCCTCCCAAATCACGCAGATCAGGATCAAGCCAGCCTGTGTGAGAGGCACGCGTGGCTGCTCTGCCTCCCAGCTGCACACCAGGCATGGCTAGTGGATCCCATACTTCTCACATAATCAGCCCAGACTCTCCAATTTCTTTTCAATTCCAGATTCAACAGCCACAACCACTGACCAGAATTAGTCCGTTTGATGAAACCACCCTGAGGCTGCGGACCTGCTCTGCGTAGGAGAACACAGTCAACTGCCCCTTGCCACTCTCCTTTCTTAATACAGATTCAAGCTGAGCGTGCCACCCTGAAATACATCTCATGAAAACAGTTAAAGGTACATACAATTCCATTAATTTTAAATCTGTGATTACTCATCAAAACAAAGTGATTATGAGAACTTATGGGCGTAAAAACCTATGTTTGCTTTTGTGAGAGCCACAGACATTGAGGGAGAGAGATGACAGGTGACAGAAGACCACGGAACACGAGTTCAGTGACTTCTTCAAGGCTAAAGGGTGATTTGGGGGAAATTTAGGTCTCTTCCTTCCTCTCTAGTTCCACGATTTGCAACTAAATAACAGATTTTAAATGGATTCTTATGTGGATTTGTTGTATTTCAGATTTCCTAAATATTTAATTCTGGAATCAGATTAGGGAATATCTAACACATTATAAACTATTTTAATTGTGAAATTGTACATGCAATTAGGTTTCTCGTGCTTGTGTCCTAGAGAAGTGTTTCATAAACACTGACCTAAGCCTATCCCCTCCCATTTTAATGGTGAAAAAGCTGAAGCCCAAGAGGTTATGATCTGATCATAATAGAATGAACAAAAAAGCAGAATCAGAACTAAAATTCAGGTCTCCTCGTAAGTGCTTCCTTGCAGTCCCCTTTTCAACTTCTTAGAAGTGCCTTAAAAGCAGCACTAAGGTCTGTTATGCGGGACATGAGCTGGGAAACACTGAGCAAAAGTTAGTAACACTACCCCTTGGTAAAGTAGCCGGGAAATTCTAATCTTAATCCAGGTGAGGCTTGTAACGAGTGTGTATGGATTTGTTTATTAGCATAGTACAGTCTAAGCTTCCAGACTGTTCTTCAGAAGCCGCAGTATCATCTGCATTCTGTTTTTCACAGGTACACAGTCTAAATTGAAAATAAATTCCAAAGGAGCTCTAAGGAGAAGACTGCAGTAATTTCAGCCTAGATGAGTTGGAAAAAAATCACCTCTGTGATGGCGCCATAAATCCCAGCTATTTTATAGCTTTCTCTGTTCTATTCTTGGACTCGTTCAAAGAAAAATATAATTTCTTTAGCGAAAACATAAAAGAAAAGTGCAGAATGCAAAATAAATCTCAAGATAGAGGCTCTACTAGGAACACCCTGACCGTGGGCTACCAAACCCCTTCTGTCTCTCTCCCTTGGGTTCTCTGAATCTACTTGCCTGAAAGGTCACCCAGGTTTATGCAGCACAAGCTCAGGCAAATCTCCAGGTCATGTCTTCTCAAAAAGTGGAGGTTCTGCTGGTCAAGGGCATAGCGGCCTCAGCTTTACTGTCATCCAATGTCATCCACCTCAGAGAAGCCACTAGCTTCTTTCTAGGGATAAGGTGCTTTTCTTCCCCATTTCCCAGGGGGTTTTCTTCCCCCTTGTTGAGGTACAGATAGAATAGAGGTCATCCAGGTAGTCAATCATCAAGAAATGACAGAAATCTAGTTGGTTGGTGACGAAAGTACAGATTCATATTTACTCTGCGTGAACAAACTAGACTTCTTTGTGGGGTTTCTTCCCTCTCTCTTTTTTCTTTTTAACAGCGTAGCTCAATCTTCCTAAATCCTTATCCAGCTATTACACCCATTGACTAGCGTTACGGGCTTTTCTTAAAAGGCAGGTGACTCAATCCTAAAGCAAACTACAAAATTATCACTCAGGTGCTGTTTGTCTTCAGCCATGTGTCATTAGACTAGTTTGATGCTATCAGAGACCTTTGCAGAGGTAGTTTTTAGAGAGATTTCTGAGCAAAAAGTGGTACAGACTAAGACAGTTATGAGGGAAGAATACATTTTCTAAAATTGCCTTTATATAATGGCTGAAAATGGATAAAGTCGTTTTCCAAATTATTTAGTGGTTCTTAAATGCACACCCAAGTCATATAGAAAAGTGCTAACTCTGAGGTCCCATTGTTAGAGATTCTGAATCTAAAAGTGTAAAAAAAAACCTCAAGAATTGGCACATCTAATAAGACCCTGGAGGAGAGTATGAGGCTTAGAAAAACTCTGTCTGACACCCAGAAGCCTGCCATAGCTGTGTGACCTAGCCAGTACTTTTCAGTTAATTTTAGGGATTTCAGAAATCAATAAACATCCTCACATACACTTAGATATCTGTGCAGAGTCTTCTATGTCATAAATAAATAGGTGTTAAACCAAATGTTTGATGTCTTATTCAATGCCATCCACATTACAAAGCCCGGTTGATTGTGCAGGCATGAAAATGTGAACATGAAAGAAAACATTGCTATATTAAATAAACCATATGCATGAATGAATCCATAATAAAGGGAAAGATATAATATTCATAATAAAAAAACAAAAAAGAAAGTTTCTTTTGATTATCACCACCATGTTCCATGGTCTCCCCTCAGACTTTCTCTAAGGTGTAATGCATTGTTTGTTCCCTGTCCCACCTTGTCATTCTAGGAATGCCGGATTTTCCCACTCCGCTCATATGAAGGGTAAGTGAAGGCATTTATTTTATTTTCAACTCTACACTTCTCCTTTCTGTTGCATTCTTTCTAAACCAATTCCAATTTTAAACAAGAGGTGAGAGCAGGATAATCTTTTTTCTCTACTTCCTGGAATCATTCCTAAAATACAGTTGGACTCAGAAAGCTAGTATCTTGCCTAGTCTCTATCATCAATTTAATATCCAAACTTGGGAAAATTGGTTGCCTTCTCTAAGCTCTTAAAAACAGAACTAGGCTAGATTTCCTCAAAGAGTCCATCCAGTGCTGGAATGCTAAGAATTAGATGTTCTTGTAAGCACTAAATATATGTAAAGCTTCATGTTGAATATGGAAGATAATAAGAGACCCTCAAAAGAAGATCACCAATTGATGAAGATACAAAAGTTACAGTATTTGTTGAACTTCAAGAAAAATTTCAAGGATTCATGAGAGAAAAATAAAATACTAAACTAAGAGTGAAGATATTTCCCTCTACTGTAACATCTATGTTGCTATATTGTAACCTGAATGGTCCTCTCAAAGTAAAAATCTGACCAGAATTCTCACATAAAACCTTTAAGTCTTCCTTTTGAACTACTATCCTAACTCATTTCTATGTGACTGAAGAGTTATGGCCTATTTTTGTTTGTTTGTTTGTTTGTTTGTTTTCTTAGTTAACCTGCCTTAGATTCTTTCTTGTCACTGAAAATATAACACTCAACACCCACATCTTACAGGAAGAAAGGTTCATTTTTAACTCACAATTTTAGAAAACTCTGTCCATACAAGGCTGTAGCAGAAGATCCTAGTATAAAGGAAGACAGCTCGTGGCATGGCATCCAGAAAGCAGGGACAGGAGCAGCCAGAAGGGAGATCCATTTGTCCAGGCCACACCCGCAGTGGCCTACCCCTCCAACATTTTGTTAGGAATAATTACTGAGATAATGAACATAACTTTTTGTATCTTTCTTGGTAGAGAACCATCCCACAATCCTTGCCAATATTTTTATTATTAATAAGAATACCTTACTAGAAGGATAGTGCTTTCCTTGAAGAAATGGCATTCCACAGTGACATATCTTACACTATGGCATTGAATAAAGAAGACAGTGATATGTTTGAAGCCAGAGGATTAATGGCTATTGAGTTGTAAAGTTTAGTATAGCAATGATTTATTCTGTGAAATTTGCTATTAACCCTCTACTGATCTGATATCAAGACACAAAGGAGTTAAGCAATTTGCCCAAAGATGATCGATTAGAAAGATATGGAACTGTAGCTGGTACATAAACAAGTCTGACACCAGACCCCATGTACCAATGCCATTTCTGCCAGTGCCAGACACACCTACTCTAAAATATATGCACTAGCTTTAAAAAAGGCAATGTAATATATTAGCTATACATAAAGTCAGGCCACCTGAGTTCCAACTGATTATTCCACTTATTACTTGCTTGAGTAACTGCCCACAGTTTATTCAATTTGAGTCTTGGTTCTCTCATCTGTAATAAAACTTGCTTGTTTTATTTCCAGAAGAATAAGATAATGTTCCGATCTGATCATTATACCTAGCCTATACTAAGTGAAGGCTAGTCAACTTTAGAGGTAGAAAAACTATAAAATTGGTCTCTAGTTTCTAGGTGCTTAATAATATAAAGCCAGAGAGCAAAGAAGTAGAGGTTTACTCAAAATCATCTAGACCATTAGAAGTTGTGATTTAACCCCCCAGTGCAGGGGTCCTCAGTGGCAGGTGCGGGGTGTTATTCACATGGCCATTTCACAAGGCACTGATGCTCTAGGGGAGTTGGGAAAACACAGGAGAGGAAATGAAGCAGAAGATGAACGGAGGGAGCAACAGAGGGGAAACCGAAGGCAGAACTGAGCTAAGAGGGTGCCTAGAGGAGTCAGTTGTCTACTTGGAGCATCCATGTGAGCAGGAACTTCTGGACAGACCTGGGTTTAACCTGAGTGTTCACGACCTCTGGTAGTGCTCTCCTTCCAGGCTTCTGCCTGCTGTTGCCTGCTTTCTGCTACCTAATCCCCCAGCAGGACCTTGGCCACAAGGAGGTTCCCATGGGGGATCCTGAGCAGGAGTCTGGCAACAATGAGATCTATTATTGTGGAAAAACAAGCCAATAAAAAAGAAGGTGCAGAAAGCACTCCACCTCCTTTACCTCTCTGGCCCAGCCCGCCCTCTCAATGCCAAAAGGGTTCTGGACTCAGCTACCTAATGTACCATTAGGCATGCTGGGCTAATGCTGCCAGTCACTTCATGGGCCAAAGAGATACTTACCACTCTGACAGAGGATCCTTTTTGGCTGTCTGCTCATCAAGGGGAACAGTGATTTTCCATTCTAAACTTCCATGTGATGGCCTTAAAAGTGTCACCATGGTACTATGGGTAATGTCTCAGTGTGAGTCCTCTCTGCATTTTATTTTCTTGAAATGACCAACCCAAGATAATGCTTCAGAGAACAAGTAATGCTGTTTCAGTTACTTTTTACTCGATTTCAATTTTCATCAGATGACAAGTTCTGATGCAAGAATCAACTAACAAAGGAGTTAAAAAGATGAATTTGCAAAGCTGTTCTGTGTATACTGATTGGTCAGTTACCACAAGCCTTAAGTATTCTTACCCACAGGAATACTTTTGCTATTACCAGCCTGGATCTCGGTATTTACTTCAGATCAGTCGAGAAATGCATGCTGTTCTGCTCAGTGGTGAATGATACAGATCTCTGAATTAAATTCCCATTTCACCTTGCAGACTAAGGTTGCTTGAGTCTAGCTGTCTAATCTACGTAGCCATGACCGTAATAAGCATATGGCTTAGTACCCTGAAAAGGAAGCACTTTGTATACTTGCTTTTCAATTCATGCAGTTTTTAAATTTTAACTACCTCAATTCCTAACTTGCCTTTTCTTCTTTGTTTTTAAAGTTTCTGCATTTTAGTCTTATCTATTAGATTCTCTGAATTCCTATCACCTTTTTGTCTGTGATAATATAATACATCTGAGGGTACTTTTCTGCATGACTTAGTTACCCTGCCAGGCTTCCTAATAAGCATCAGACAACCATCTATAGCCAGAGCTCTTTTTATATATGTACTAAGCCATTTTAATCAGCCAGAGTAGTAGAGAAGGTCATATGTTTTGAACATCTCCCCAAGCAAGGCCTTTTTTGTTTTTAACCCTCAACGCTATATGAGATTGGCACTATTACTCTCAGGAAGCTAAAACTAAAAGAACTAGATTAGCAAACAATGGGAGACAGGATTTAAATGCGAGTGGTCTAATTTAAACATAGGCATGTAATCTTTTTGATGTCCTGTCTATCGAAAATGGTAATGAGGGGCTGGAGGAATGTTTCAGCGATTAAAGCACTTGCCTAGCAAGCGCTAAGTATCCTAGTTCGATTCCCCAGCACCACATAAGCTGGGCGTGGTGGTGCACGCCTGTAATCCCAGCACTCTTGGGAGGCTGAGACAGGAGGATTGCCGTGAGTCCAAGGCCAGCCTGGGCTCCAGAGTGAGTTCAGGAGCAGCCTGGGTTACAGAGTGAGACCCTGTCTCAAAAAAAAA
>PVKB01007390.1:0-18257 GCA_004027205.1 Ctenodactylus gundi | reverse complement strand
CAGAATTTATCTGTTTGGTTATTTCTAGTGCTTAGAAGAATTCCTTCCTTGAACTCTGCTTCACCCAGGGGGCTTCTACCAAGATGCCCTTTGCATGGGTAAATTCCTTCCTTGTATTTCTGTATTTCTTTCTTTACTTTTTCTATTTTTTATCTTTTTACATTCTTTTGTGTTACGTAGATGTGTGTGTGTGTGTTTCTGTGTGTTCTGGCATGTGTGCTGATATTGGAGACCAAGGCCAGGGCTTTCACTCTGAGTTATATCCCTAACCCATTTTTGTCTTCTGATTTTGAGACAAGATCTCGCTGGCCAAGTTGCCCAATTAGGCACAAGTTTACAATCTCCTGCTTCATCCTTCCACAGTGGTGGGATTACAGGCTTGGGACATCAGCTGCCCAGCTCTGAGAGACACACAAATGAAATAGAAAGCATTCTACTGTCATTAGTTGGAACACTGTCCACCAACTCAGTGATTTCAAACAGCTAATTTTGACTACAAACTTGCTTATTTTTTTCTTTAGCTCTAAACAAAACAAACAAAAACCACTCAAAATAAAGAGATTCCTTTTGTCATACCAGTACTGTCTGTACCACCAGACATTAATATGAAATATTACTGACATGATGCAGGAAAGATTGGTTTAATTGTACTGGTCAACTGGTGGGATACTTTTATTTCAAAATGGCCTAGGTGAAGAGAGGAGAACCCAAATTAGACAAATTCTACTTAAGGATGTGCCTTCTCTCTATCTTATTTTAAAAAATTTTTAAAAGACCATAAGCTACTCATAATGTTTTTGAAATATTTAAGCAATTTTCTCCTAGTTAAAAATGATAACACGAAGAATAATAAAAAAAGGAGAAAGCTGTAGAATTCCCTCCAGTGTTTACAAATTTTTCTGTAGAAGGGGTAGAGAAATGTTTAATTATTATATAATGATACTATTCTTAATGTGATGGTTGCCTCAGCTTTGGCCAGACCATGGACCACACACAATGCCCTCACCCTTGCCTGTCCCATTGGGTTACTCAGATAAATTAAACAGGAAAGGAAGCCCGAAGCTGTCAGTAAGAAATCTAGAGAATGGAAAATGAGGGTCTAAAACTAGGTTAGAACCCTGGGTGCCCCACAGGCATGGTCACATCTGAACACTGACGAGGCCACCCGTGGGCACTTGTTCTGCCTCTGCTAGTGGACAATACTGCCATAGCCACCATTATCAACCACACCTCATTGTATCTGTCTCTCTGCTTTAACACAATCAAAATGTCCAAGCACAGGCAGGAGCATTTAACTAGCAATTTTCTGTCATATCCACGTACCCAGGGAGCGGGGAAAACCTTATCTTCCCTGTGTATTTTAGGAAAAAAGGAGTCCTGCTTCTCACCATCAACTCCCAACGGAGAATTACTCCTTAACTTTAGGGCTGTTGAAAGACTGAACAGCCACAAATAATAAAAGCATGTACACCTGTACAGCAGTTCCATTGGTTGTTTCTCTTACCAGAGTGAGAGCCGCAAGGAAGCAGGCATCAGCTGTCTTCGTTGCTGGAGTGCCTAACTCTCAGCACACCTCTGTGTCATCACGGGCACACAATAAATGTTTATTTCAGGGCAACGTACATAAACATGTTAGGTATTTCCTATAAAAAGATTATCAGGACAAAAAAAGAAGCACACTTTTTACACAAGGACACGAACAGAGAGGAAGCAAGGCAGGACCATCTGGCCTTACAGGACAGAGATTGAAGAGTCTCCAAAAAGTTCAGGGTTCAGTAATCTAAACAAAAAAGCAAGGCAAATCATAGGGAACCTTCCAGATTTTGAAGCATAGGAGAGGCAAAGGGAAATGGGAGCTACCATGTTTATTTTCTTAATGGCTTTACTGAGGTATACTTGATATACAATAATCCCCATGTTTACTGTACAATTTAATAAGTTTTGCCATAGGTAGATTCCTGTGAAACCATCACTGTTCAATACCAACAAGACAATGGACACTTCTTCCTTTTCCTTGAAACCTTTCCTGGGTATCAGGGTGCCTCTCCCTTCCTCCCTCTTTACCTTCCCTTCCCACTGTATCCCCAGGGAGCCATTGATCTGTTTTCTGTCACTACCATTTACAATTTCTGCAACTATACATCAATGGAATCCTACAATAAGGACTCTGTGCCTGGTTTCTTCCATTCAACAGAGTTATTTTGAGAAGCATCCATATTAGAGTGTGTATCAAAAATTATTTCCTTTTCATTGTTGAATAATATTTATGTATACAGGCACCAAACTTTGTTTCTCTGTTCAAAGTTGATCGGAATTTGGATTGTTTCCAAATTGCGGCAGTGGCGAAGGAAGCTTAACGTTAGTGTACAAGGCGCTGTTTGGCTAGATACTTTGTTCTTTCTGGATCAATACTCAAGAGAGGTATAGTTGGGTCATGAGGAAGTGGTTTGCTTTGCTTTTTAAGAGAGTGACCAACTTTGTTCTAAAGTGCTTTTATAATTTGGCATCTCCACCAGCAATGGCTGAGTGCTCCAGATATTCCAGATCCTCACCAACCGTTGGTGCAGATAGTTCCAGGACCTTAGCCATTCTGACAGATGTTAAATAATATCTCACTATAGTTTCTATAGGCTTTTCCTTGAATGATAGTGTGATTTAACATCTATTTATGTGCTCCCTTTTTATCTTCAAGTTTTACTTCATAAAAATATAGATTCTTAGCCTGGGGAGTAGCTCAGTGATTAGAGGGCTTGCCTACAAAGCCTGAGGCCCGGGTTCATTTCCCCAGCACCATATTCTAGCTGGGCGTGGTGATGCATGCCTTTAATTTCAGCACTTTGGAAGCTGAGGCAGGAAGATTGCTGTGAGAGCTAGGCCAGCCTGGACGACATACTGAGTTCAGGAACAACCTCAACTACAGAGCAAGATGCTGTCTCAAAAAAATATAAAGGAAGAAAGAAACAAATTATTCTAATCCTTTGCATATTTTAATTGACTTTTTAATTAAACTATTGAATTTAGAGATTTAATTATTAATTATGATAACAACTCCTTTATTCTCAATCTTGTGTAGGCATGATACTAATGACTAAGCACTTACTATGGACTAACATTAAGCTATTTGCTCCATGAATACTGTCTTTCTTTCTCACAAAAATCATACAAAAAAGAAGCTGTAATTACCCCAGCCCTAAGAGAAACATGAAGCTCATGGAAATTAAGTAACTTGATTAAGATTTCACAGCTAATAAGAGGTAAAGGCATAATTTTAACTCTGAAATATTTGCTTCTCAATTTCAATTCTAGAACCATGAAAAGTCAATATTGACTAATGCAAGCTCTCTAAGATAAAAGAAGTTTTTTTTTTCCTGTCAAAACAGATTGTGCTCGCAAGTCTGTTTCCCCGTCTAGTAACTAATCTAAGAAGTCTTTGAAGAAACTTTGACCTGAGTCCCCAGTGTAGTTTGAATCCAGAGTGTCACCAAAAGCCTCATTTACCTATGGATATTGCATACTTTTGGGAGGGAGGGCCCGGCTGGAAGGGGCAGATGCTGACAGATGGATCCAGAAGGGGATAGAACACTGGGATTTAACCCAAACAAGTGGAATAACTGAAAGAGGTGTATATTAGCTTCATCCTTCTGCTGTATTGGCTCTGTTCTGCCATGCTCTGAGAAGCTCTTTCTCTGGCTCCAACCCCACCATGTGATTCCATCATTTCTAGCTGCCTACCTGTGAATGAACTGTGACCTTCTGAAGCCAAAAATAAATCTTTCCTCCCTAATGTTGTGGATGTCAGGTGTTCTATCCCAGCAACAAGAAAGTAGCTGAAATAGAAATTGGTTCCAGAGATGTGGGGTCATTACTAGACTTCACCTGACCACATGGTTTGTAAACCTTTGGTACAGTTTTGTGGCAGAAATTTGGAGGGACTTGATGACACCAACTGGAATAGCCTTGGAGAGCTCTGAGCTGAGCTTGATGGGAGATTGTGGTCAAATCTCACAAAACCAGAAGGCTAATGGAAGTGTGGATTAGAAAGGTTAAAGAAGTTTCTCATGGAAAGGACAACTTTATTGGCTAGTAGTCTAAAAAAACATACTTGCTATAATCTGGCAAAAAAAGGTTTATTAGCATTTTGCCTTTGTCCTGGGACTTGGCATAAAACTGAGATTAAAGGTGGTGGACTACTTAATCTGAAGGAGGAAATCTCAAGGCAGTCCTATGTTCGGGTTATCACTTGCAGCTTTTAGCCAACTTTATGGTGAAAGGCAGGGAAAAAAGGCAGAAAAATTGATATAAAATTTGTTCAGTTTTGATAGACTGAAAGGGTCTGAAAAAGTGGGGCAGAAGAGTACAGGGAAGTTGAAGAGATGAGTATTTTTGAAAAGCCACATCCTTGGAAGCAGATGTATAAAAAAGACATCTCGACGGGGAGTCAGGAATCAATAAGATACGACCTTTACCAATCAAAGGGTGAAGAAACAAAGGACTTTGCTCTGACATTAGTACCTCAAGCCATCCTATAGAGATAAAGAAAAAAAAATGTTGATTGGAGTTCAACCGTCTATGAACTCAGAAACCTCAGCAGCCGTTGTCCAAGGAAATTAGATCACTGCTCAAGTCACTGGCAGATCTTGGTGACATCTGTGTGGTCATGGCTTTATAGGCTGGCAGGCTGCAAGAGTTATGAGTTCAAGAAGTCTTTCATCCAGATTTCAGAGAAAGGCCTTGGAGGCCAGGCAATGTGCCGCTGGGAGGGCACCGTGTGAAGTTCTAAAGGGGCAACAGAGACCGTGCAGATTTATTGAAACCAGCAACATGGATTATCTCATGAGGAAGGCTGTGGGCTGTGGGCTGTAGGCAAGGCCAGCCCAAACGAGAGAAGATGAATATGGAAGCCAGAGGCAATACAGTAAGGTCAGGGTCACCCAAGCCCTGTGGAACTCAAATCTTGCCACAGCATGCACAGGGTGCTGGATACAGAGCTATATAATTTAATGAAATGGCAGGATTAGTTATTGTTCTGTTGATTTTCATTTCTGTTTTGGTTTGATTGCTTTCTACTCTATTTCTCCTTTTTTGGAATGGGGATATTTACCCCGAGCCAATGTATGTTTAGCTCTTTGTGTTTAACTCTTTGGTGGTCATAGAAGTTTATAGGTGAGAATTTGTCTTGCATATCAGAGGAGACTCTGGAGTTGGGCTTGTTAATAGTGCTGAAACAGCTAAGATTTTAGCAACTCCTAGAGGAGAACTAAATGCATTTTGCATAAAGAGGTAACCATAAGTCTTTTGGAATCCAGGGGGAAAATGTTGTGGCTTGGATCTAGTGTCTCCCCAAAATCCCATGTATCTAGGGATACTATACACTAGTGGGAGGCATGACCTGACTGGAAGTGGTAGATGCTTGGGGATTGACCCAGAAGGGGGCATGACACTGGGGTGTAACCCAAAAGGGGTGGAATATCTAAAAGGGGTGTGCGCTAGCTCCATCCTTCCTCTGCATTGGCTCTGTTCTGCCATGCTGTGTGTAGCTCTTTCTCTGGCTCCAGCCCCATCATGTCATTACACCCATCCATGAATGGATGGCAATATTCTGAAATTGTGAGCTAAAATAAATGTTTCCTCCCTAAAGTTGTGGATGTCAGGTGTTCTGTCACAGCAACGAGAAAGCAGCCAAGACTGTCCCCGTTACACATTTCGGAACACAGAGTTCCGTCCCAGGATCACAGAGATGGGTAAGGTCAACTCCAGCTTGCCCATGGCCAAGTGAGCTTGCATGAATCCACCACCCACCAATCGCAATGTGAAAAACATAATCTTGAGAGGGAACAAACCCAAGAAACGAAAGTGAGATCACTTGAAAATTCACTGGGAAGGGAACACTATTTGACACCTTAGTGCATTTTGGTGAAGCCTTCATAGGCCTTTGAACTTCTTTCATTCTATGCCTTGGTGCAGGATCCATACATCCTACTCGTCTTGTTATGTCACCTCTTTAATTGAACATTTATTTCGTTCCAATTTCATTTTCAAGCATGTTATAAACACACAGAATAAGTAACAATGACACTTATGAAGCAAGATATTTTGAGCTATTTTCTTTTTCACCTTTGTAACAATGGGGATTGAACCCAGTATCTTCACACAGAGCTTCCTTTCCAATCTTAATTTTGTCTTGAGACTCAGTTGTACTAAGTTGTTAAATTGTCCAGGCCAGGCTCAGACTTGTGATCTTCTTGTGTTAGCCTCCTCCAGTACTGAGAACACAGGCATAACTACTAATTGAACCTGGGCAATAATTCATGGGCCCAAATTCTAGCCAACGGGACACATTGGTATATACTTGAGAATCATTAGTCCTATCATAGTAATTACCCTATTATAGTGTTTTTTAAGTTTATAAGACATTTTTATGTCAAGTATCTCATTTGAATCTCATGGCAGTGGCAGCTAGGCATGATTATCCCCACCTCACATATAAAAATGTTCATAAGGGTAAATGATTTTTTTCACCACGTTCCATAACAGTTGATGGTAGAAATGGGGATTAAAACTTGGTCTTATGACTGGTGATTGAACAGTGCTCTACTATGTCCCACAGTGTCTGGCTCTAAGGAGTCAATGATCTTGTTGAAATAATATAAATACATACCTATGAAACAAATATTTTATTTGTTTATAAATAAAATAAACAAATGTAATATTTTACTATTTTTGTAATATTTGTAATATTTTATTGTAGCAAATATATGTTAAATGAATGTGTTTAAGGTTCAGAGAAGAAAAAATGAAGACAAAAGTAAAACAAGCTGATATTCCAAAAATGTTGGCAGCTATTAAGTATTCCTGGAATGAAAGACACTTCGGGGTACTAAATATTCTTGATTAAGTGTATCTTTAGCTTTCTTCCCTCAGGTCCTAACCTTGACATGACTCACTCTAGTCCAAGCTAAAAATTAAAGTGTGTTCCTCAGAGTATAATCCATGTATCAGCAACATCAGAATTATTTTGGAGTGTGTTAGAAGTGCACAGTGTTGTCCCTTCTCCCATATAAGAGACATGTTGTATCTGAATGTTCACAAGCTTCCCCCCAAATTTGATTTATGGGTGTCTGCGTGTGTGTGTGTGTGTGTGTGTGTGTGTGTGTGTGTGTTATGTGTGTGTATGATTGAGAAGTACTGCTTCTGTCCATCTAGCATCACCTAGATGTGCTTTGTGTATCCTCTAATGTGGTTTCACAACCATTATCAAGCACTCTCCAACCTAAGTCTTGCGCTGGGTGCTCTTGAACATATGTTCAGTCTTGTATTTCTATTCCCTACTTTCTCAACCTCTTTTTGCCTTCTCCTGGCATTGGTCATATATCCATCCTGAAACCTGACTCTCCTCTTTAAGAGAGCTTCCTTGCAGGGCTTCCAAGTCAGGGCTGCTTTAATTTCTACATCCTACATAGCCCGGAGGTGAAGATTCCTTCACTTTTCATAATAATTTACAGCTAGTAATTTTTTTTCCTTTTTCTTTCAAAAATCTTATTTTTTTGGAGTACATGCCTTTGTACTGAATCATGTGGTGTTTTTGGAGTACATGCCTTTGTACTGAATCATGTGGTGTCAACTCTATTCGCCCACTCAATATCTTGCCACCTTGGGGAAGTTATTTGTCATTCTTCTTGGTTTCCTCAGTCACTAAAGACTTCAGGGGTCAAAGTTACCTGCTAATCCCTTCCTGCCTAGTACTCATCTCTCACCTGCAATGTCATTCCTTACCTCCTCTACTCTATACTATGTCGGCATTCAGGACTACATCCACACGAAAGCCACGCCTCCATGCAGCTCCTCAGTCCTTAGCAAGCTCACGTCGACTTCGCTCCTCTACCCCAGTGCAGTCACTCGCCACAATACCTTGTGGTTACCAATACTTGAAACCTGCTGTAAACTTTTCCAAACATTCACTCTTATTTTCATGATTCTGTTAACTTTAGACTCCATGTCCTCCTCTATAAACTCATCAACAGCACCGCCATCCCCCCACAGGTCCAACACTTCTCATTTCATTACCAGCCTCTCATAGTCAATTCCTCCCTTCAGTTTAGACTTTACAGTCCCTCTGTATGACCACTCCTCTTAAATGCCTTCCAATCTCTTGCTTCTCTTTTCTCCTTTAACCTATGAGTTCTATTTTCTGGGATTGTTGTCTACATTTTTTCATCCTCCCTGAAATCTCCAACACTCATTCCCTCTCCTTACATTCAGGTCCTCCTCACTATCTCATTGAGAAAATCACAGACGCCAAAGAGAAATACCATGTCTTTGCACCATCAGATCTCTCAGGTTTCTTTTCCATAAACTCTGTTTCTCTGCCTACATAAAGTGCAACATTCTACTTGTACCCTGGGTAAAAAGTTGTTCACTAAGACGTTGCTCCTAAGCTCAACATTATTTTTCATTATCAACGTCCACCCAAACATTGGCTATTTCTCAACAGCATGCGTGTACATTACAATTTCGTCATTTAAAAAAATCCTGCTATTGACCTTATGTCACTGTTTCTTCTTTTCCTTTAGGAAAAACACACTGTGAACTATTTATTAATAGTTGTCACTTCTTCATATTCTAGTCATTTTTAAACTCTCCTTGAGCAAGGCTTGTTTTTTACTAACCTCATGGAACCACTGTCTTCAAGGTCACAGTATATCCTCTCCATGGATTTCTCCACGCCAATCCACACTTTCCTTTTCTTTTCTTTTTTTGGTCCCTCTGTGCCCCAGAAATTTCTCTGGATTTTGTTCTAACGACTGACTCCCAACTAACCTGAATAAAGTATCCATTGGTGCCAATTTAGCACATTTCCTGTCCTAGAGAAACACAAATTTAATAACAAGCTCTCATTAAAAACAACAAAGCAAACAATCAAAAACCAATGAGACTCCAAGGAATATGTTGGGCAATAATATTTCATATAACGTTACAGAAATCTTTGCTGTTTATTAGCTGTGAGGGTAGAAACCAAGTTGTATTGTCTCTCAGGGCCTCCATTCCTCCATCAGTAAAATGAGGTTAGAACTGGAAAAGTAAGATCATACTTCATAGTCTGAGAGAGAAACTTAAGAGTCACTGAGAATGTGATGGAAAATGAGTCAGTTGCCAAAGCCAGAATCAGACATGGATGAAGATTAGAAATCCGGCCAGGTCACCAGTACGAAAGAGGTAAACAATTCTCTGATCTGCCACATATCAGAGACAATAGTAGTGACTAAGATGGCGTCCTGCCAGGACCTAGGAAATTATGGCAACATCACAAACCACAGTAAACACATGCCCCTTGCCTGCTTTTCAGCACAAAAAATTTACTTAATAGGAAGCAAGTTTCATTTCACGATCAGAAACAAGGCCTATGACTCAGAGATCTGGGTGAGAAAAAGGGAGAAAATGAAAAGCACAAACAAAATGCGAGGATGGAGAGAAGACGTCATGGGAGAAAGGAACGCTGGGAAAGCCAGGAGTTCCCAGAACTCGCCTGCTTCAGTCTCGCCACATGCTCACCTGCTGGCTTCTGTGGTACAGCTGAGAAAATTATACTGATTTGTACTTAACGTGCTGTGACCCTGGCTAACTAAGACCATCTCGGTGACTTAGAAAACTGAGCTAGCTATGATTTATCCTCTGAGTTATCCTCTCACTGAGCCGCACGATCCTCTGGGAGAGTAGAGGAAGGAGGAATCACATGGATCAACATATCACAGCCCAACACCTATTCTAGGCAGAGACGTGAGAACTGCGTTGGGCTGGTTAATACAAACAAGGAGCTCTCAGACTACGCTGGAATGCTACAGATTTCACCCAAGTTATAAAAGGAATGCACAGGAAACAATGCGTATTAGTGGATGGCCATAGATCAGCAACATGCTACATATTTACGTGGTTATTTTGCTAACCTAGTCAACAGCTTAGGAAGTTCTTTTTTGCCATTAATACTATTGTCTTCATAATGAAGAAACTCCGAATGGTTAAATCATTTTCCCAAGTCATATTAGAATTGAATCCAGGCTTCTCATTTCACAGTATAATCTCTTAATCATGTGGCCACACTCCATTTGGTGTGTGTGTGTGTGTGCATGCCTGCACACACATGTGTGTTTTCAATACAAAGAACACCAAAAACTTGGTATACATCAACCATTTGTACAATTCTCAAAACTGGCTCTACATGCAGAACTTTCTTCCAGGGCTGGGTTATGTGTAATTTGGGATAAAATGACAAATTTGGAGAAACCACAAGGGGAAATTTTTGGCAGATCTACAAAAACTAGCAGATGGAGAACAACATGCGGATATAGCACCATCCCCTGTTTCGCCAGTACCTGTGGCTCCCAAGCTATGCTAGAAAGCACTACAGCAAGAGCAGAGAATGTCTGTTCACCGGCAAGAAGTTTTTAAGTTTGGTTTATCCTCAGAGACTTTCAAGCCGTGAATATAAATTAATTAATGGAACATCTATTTTTTACACATATCCTCAAATATGAGGTCAGGTGGCCGCTACTATTTTAAAAGTAACTGTCTTATTAGGCTGCCTAGGTTCACCGAGGGAACACAAACAGCCATTATAGGTTAGATAATATTCCAAGTGCAAAAGATCTCAGTGGCTCTACTGCTCCACTCTCTTCATTATAAAAATGAAGAAATTGAAGTCCTCGTGGCACCTGCCTCACCCCAGACCACAACGTGAACCAGAGGTATATGTAAGGGCAGAACTCTGAGCTCCCTTCTTCCAGCATACTGTTCTGCACATCACAACCTCCATCCGTGTGGGAAGTTCTACACAACACGTTGAGCATATAGCTAAAGCAAACAGAAGGGAAGTGGAGAAAAGATAAAGGAGATGCCAGGCAGCAAAAACTACGTGCACAAGGAGAATCGCACACGTTCGCTTGTTTTAAAGTTAGGAGAACGAGCGGACTGTAGCACCTGGGCTGCAGTGAGCCATGAAGAGACCGAGGCTCACATACTCAGTCATTCGCTCACTTACCAAAGTTCATTGACTTCTTGCAAGGTGCCAGTCACGGTGATGGGTGCTGGAAATGCAGTAAGAAACCCAATACAGTTTCTACTTCCATGAAATTTAAATTACAAAAGACTAGGCAAATCAATAGGATAAAGCAAGCCAATGCAATGCAAGAAAGAACTCTTCAAAGTGTTACAGACTGAGATCACCGTGATGGCAACAAACCAAAAGCTAGATAGACGATAATGCAGCATACATAATGTGTCTGGGGAAAGCCATGATATTTTAGCAAAAAACTAAACAGTTTTGCAAGGACCCAAGGCAAGTAATATTACAGAGTTAGGAAGCTGCATATGCAAAGACCCTGAGGCAGGAAAGAAAGCAGGTTAGGGAAACAGAAACAAATTCTCTGCTGTTGAAATCCAGTGGGTGAGAGGAAGAATGGAGAGAAAATAAGGACGTGAAATGGGCACGGGCAAATGGTGTGGGCATTTTCATAACATGCTGAATGTACAGACATTTATTCTTAGAGAAAAAAGAAGTGAGTAAACGTTTTCAAATTGGGCAATAATAATGATTCACTGCATCTTTGGGAGATCACCTCTATAAAATCAGATGAGGTGGGCTGGGGGCATAGCTCAGAGATTAGAGCACTTGACTCACATGTCCACATAATAGCTGCATGTGGTGGTACACCCCATAATCCCAGCACTTGAGAAGATGGGTAGGAAGACTTCTGTGAGTTTGAAGCCAGACTATACTATATAGTGAGTTCAGAAACAGTTTAAATTACAGAGTGAGACACTGTCTCAAAAAAAGGAGGATGGCAACATAGCTCAGTGGTTAAAGTACTTGCTTAGCATGTACAAGACCTTGAGTTCATTTTCCCAGCACCACAGGAAAAAAATTAGGCAGGTATACCGGTGCATTCCTGCACTTCCAACACAGGGGAGATTAAGGCAGCAGAATTTCCATGAGTTCAAAGCCAGCCTGGGTACATAGTGAGTTCAGCTCTAGCTTGGACTGCAGAGTGAGACCCTGGTCGAGAGAGAGAGAGAGAGAGAGAGAGAGAGAGAGAGAGAGAGAGAGAGTGTCATATGAGACTAGATTAAAACAAAGGTAAGACTAAAACTCAGGCACCTCAATTCTGGGCATGGTAACCTTGAATAAGACTATCTTCTTCCACGTTGACTTGACATCAATGGTCAGAATATAAAGCAAGCTGGCAAATATAAAATTTCTTTGAAGACTAAATCAGAAGTGAATTGAATAAGATGTTTTCAAGGGCATTGAAGAATTTGTATTTTTCTTCAAACTTCCCTTACATACTGTCTTAGTTATTTTTTCGTCACTGTGACTCAATACCCAACATCCACAACTTAGGGTGGAAAGATTTATTGTAGCTTACAGTTCCAGAAGGTCACAGTCCATTCACAGGAGGGCAGCTGGAAAATGGTGGAAACACATGGTAGGGCTGCAGCGGGGCAGGGCCAGAGCCAGAGCTCCAGCAGCACAGATCCTCAAAGCACGGTGGTACAGAGACAGGGAGGAAAGGGCAGAACCAGCACATGGCCCTCCAGGCCAAGTTCTAAGTTTCGGCCCCTTCCAGCCGGCCCCACCTCCCAACCCCACACGGTATCCATAGGAACATGAGGCTTTCGGGGGACACTCCAGATCAAACCACCACCTCCCATGCCCAGAAAAGGTGACAGCCCCTTACCCAGTTCTCTTATATCATCTCCTATCTTCTACAACATAATTTCATGATATGCAATTCTAAACCTGATTAACATCAGAGAAGTGAGGCTGAGAAATATTAAAAGTACCTCTGTATCCACAGAGAGTCAGCATTTGTTTCTGAGATTCCTGGTCCCCTTAAAATCTCAATCATAAGCTCAAATCTCTTCCAAAGTGGGAAGCACTTAAGATAAATCTAGATTTCAAAAGAAGGCCCAGGAGGTCAGGCATAGACAGGGAAGTGCGTGAAGCTCTGGAAATGAAGACAAAGATGCAGTTCAGACCCCAGAAAGTTGAAGATGCCAACACGTGCAGCATCTACCAAGGAAAGCTGTAGGCTAAGGGTGAAACTACTCTAAAGAGAGTCCACACGGGCTGCAACCTGAACAATCAACAGGGAGGCTGTCCATGTCCTATGAAGCTTACATTTTACCACCATATGCCCCACATTCCAGATAGGGAGATACAAAATTTAATGTTTGCCCTTCTGGGTTTTGGTCTCGTATTGGTCCAATTCTTTTCTATCCACCTATTTCTCCTTTCTGGAATGGGTATGTTTGCTCTATCCCCTTATACCTGGGATCATATAACTTGTTTTTTATTCTTACACATGTTCACATCTGAGAGTTTGCCTTGAATCTCAAAAGAGGCTTTAATTTAGACTTTTGATAAATGCTTCGACTATTGAGACATTGGAGAATGGACTGTATTTCCAGTTGTAGGCAGAATAGCTGTATTTGTTAGTGGAAATATAAACTTGTATGGTTTTTATTTGGAGATCAAATATGGTTTATGGAGATGTGTTTAAGTTCATAAGCAGTAGAAAGTGACAGGGTGGAGTGTCAACTGAATTGGCCTTGAGATCCACCTAGGGACTAGGTGTGTCTGGATGGGGGGTAGAGGCAAGGCCTTGAGGTCTATTTGTGACGCCTCATCCCTGCCTTTCTAACACTGTTCCCCAAATCTGCTCCTGCTCTGCCATGCTCCTCTGCCATAATGTTTCTACTTTAAATCCATATGAGTATTGATTAGATCTCTGAAACTATTAGCCAAATTAACCCCTTTCTTTAAATTGCGGATGATTGTTTTCAGTGAGAAGAAAGCTCACTAATACAGTCAATATTTAGTCATACATTCCAGCATCACCATGGCGACATTTTCCCTTCAGCAAGGAATGTGATGGTAATGAAGAAACTTGCTGCATAATAAGTTGGGCATAAACAAAGCCAGAGCTTCCAAAGGGTAAAGGTAACAACAAGCCCTTGTAGTCTCCTAATCAGAAGGGTTTTCCTCAAAGACAGAAATACATTACATATGTTTCTCAAGGCAGCATCCATACATTAACGGACCTTCTAATGGCAAGACTTCAAGTCAAATGTCAAGGTGTGTTTGTTGCCAAATCATGGCGTTCGCGTCAGACATGGGGCCCTGTGGTGAACTACCAGGGCACCTTGATCGTCCACATGGGGGGTTTTCACTCATATTGTAAGCGTGCCCGCATAAGGAAACTCAGTTGAATCTCTGACACTTTGCTTTTCTCCAGAGTTGAAGTCTGTCCTTTCTCCACTTGCAGAAAACAAATGGCAAGGAACGAAGGAGCTGAAACTATTCTGAAAGCGAAGGTGGAGGATAGCAGCGGCTGGGAAGAGCCAAGGGTCCTACCTCAGCTTTTGCTTCCCACCGTGCAGCCCAAGGCCTTGTGTTTGGTAGGCGCTGGTCAAAGTTTACCAGATGGATAAATGAATGGATGGACAATCCTAAAGTTGTTACTACTGCTATTGTTCATTTACCTCCTGGCTCTAATAAGAAAGGGCTGTTTGCTCTGGGCCTGACTCCTGTGATGGGGCAATGTGCCCGGTGCTCTAGCATCTCTAGAACTGGGAGGGAGCCTGGCTATTAGACATAAATAAAGTCTTCCCACTGCATCTGTCCCTAACTCATTTCTCTACTTTGGCCTTCTCAGCTGAAGTATAAAAATCATTGCTCCAGGGTTTCTCTTCCTGGCTGGCTACACCTTACTCTCTGTTTTGAAATGTTATCACCACCTGCTTGATATCACTTCTTTACCTTAATGACTTCTTTTTCCAGTGATTAGTCCCACCTGGAGGACTGGAATTTTCGAAAGTACCTCCATAGCTTGAGTTTCTGTCCAGTAAATGTGCTCAGATTCTGTCCCCTAGGAAGCTGCCCGTAGAAAACTACTAGTTAGGAGATTTGTGGGAGAAGGAAAGAGCTTGA
Source organism: Ctenodactylus gundi (assembly GCA_004027205.1). Taxonomy (NCBI): domain Eukaryota; kingdom Metazoa; phylum Chordata; class Mammalia; order Rodentia; family Ctenodactylidae; genus Ctenodactylus; species Ctenodactylus gundi. Next base: position 3,274 of record PVKB01007390.1, on the reverse strand, counting down.
ACTTCTGACCTTCTTCACCTGAAATTTAGTCTGGATGAACAGGCTTAGAATATTTATTTTGAAAAGTCCTTCCCTGAATAGCCACAGCTATATGAGACCATTCAAAAACTACTACTCGCTGAATAGAAAATAAACTGTTAATTGATTTACTTAATTCCTAAAAGACCTGTATTCCAATCCCAGCTCAGCCAATTGCTAGCCTGCTAGCCTAAGGTAACAAAGTATACAGGCATCGCTTTCTTTACCTGAAATACATAATAACAGCACTGGAAATATATTGAAGAAAAAATAATAGAGTTGTTAGAAGTGATTGACACTCTTAGAATGAAACAATCAAAATGTAGCTAACAACCAAATAATCACCTATACCACTTTTGGGGCTATTACAAAAGCATCTTAAACTCACCATGTTCAAAATTCAGCTTCTGGTCTCTCCTAGAAACTCAGACGTGTTCTGGTCTTATCGGTGTGAGAACTCTCCATCCTTTAAATAGACTTGCTCAAGTTAAAACTCTTAGCTGGAACTGTTCTCCGGCACTTCGTCGCTGCTCAACCACCAAGTTTGCGTCACTTCCTTAAAAATTTCCCAAGCTATTCACTTCTTTCTACCTATCCTATAGTCCAGGTAAAGGCGTCCTCATGTGACTCGCAGGTTCATCTAATTGTCTCCTGATGCACGCCACACCTCTTCTTATCCCCCTCACTGTCATCACTCTGCAGCTGGAGGCATTCCTTCCTGGATTTATAATTTGCATGTTTACAAGAATAGATTCATATTGTTCTTAAAAATGGAAAACGTGAAGTAAAAATAAAACATGGAGTTCTTAGAAGTGATTGACATTCTTAGAATGAAACAAGCAAAATGCAGCTAACAACCAAGTTTAGCCACCTACATCACTTTCAGGGCTATTACAAAAGTATCTTAAACTCGGCATGTTCAAAATTAAACTAAGCAAAACATATAAAATGTCTCATCTGCTCTTCTTCTGACCCATTTCATTTCCAGCTCCCACTAACTCTCTACACTCCAACCACACGGTATTTCATTTGGCTTCTCAAATGAATCTTGCTTTCTCTTGACTGCTTTTACCTGGTTGATTCCTATACACCTGTTGCTAATAGTACCACATTCCCCACATTCACCTATGAGATTTCGTCTTTGCCCTGCCAAGTAAGGCCAACTCTCTCTTTACAATGTTCCTTAAGTTGTCACATGTTTTTTTTGTTCATCACAGCCCTTCTAGTTGTGATCATTCATCAATTTGAGAAATTAATTGATTAAATGAATGTACCTACTAGATCTCAACCACTAAGAAACAGAACTATTCTAAGCACAATTCCTGATAAATAGGTTAAACATTAATCAAGGAGTGAAGTACTCAGCAAATGGTAGTGGTTATGTCGGTAATACGTAATTGTGATAGTAGTTATGACACATTTTCTCTACAGATAAGCTAGGAAAAAAGAGTATACTGCTTCCAAACCCAGCCATGTTAGCCATGTTCCCATTTTACTGAGTCCTATATTCCCCATGAATTCATTTTGCAGATCAAAGAGTAACACAAAAATAAGGATGTAAGGATGCATGCTTTGAGGTCAGGTCGTGGGTCTCCAACATGAAGACCTCTCTGGTCTCCTGCTTTCTTCTAGTGAGGAACCAATTTTCCTCTGCCAATGACAGAATTACTCAAGAACCCTAAGCTGAGCCAATCTAATTGTTTCTTCAGGGAACTTAACTCTTAAGCAGAATGCTTAAGAGGTGAGAATATATTTAGAGTTAAGTCTCAGATGAGAAAGTTGTGAAGAGGCTGCTCACTTGTGTCTGCTCATGGGCTGTCACAGCCACCTTGGGCCCTTGCTACCTAAAGCCAGCCTGTTTCAGATATCTTTTAATTCTATGAATCACCAAGTATACTACGACCAAATAAGTTGTGTTTGCTTGCTTCTGTAACAAAGTTAATTTTTTCGATCATAGAATAATAACTGAAATAATCTATACAAAGAAATTAGATGTACATTAGACTATTTCATATCAAAATGTATCTTTAGATTTTTATACATTTACAAAACTGATCATAGATCAGAACAAAGGGAAATTATCAATAACTTTGAATGACAGAAACTGTGCAATCAATATTTTCAGACAAATAACTTCAAAGCCTTAAAATTTAATCATGTCAATTAATAATGAAAGACTTTTAAATTACATTCAACTGAAACGTTTTTGAAGACAAAGTATCACCTTCAGCAAAGTTTCACATCATTTGCTGAATGTTTACCAACTACCACTGAACAAACCTTTTTGTTACTATACCAACTTTCTTGAATTTCTAGTACAAGAAAAAGGCATTTTTTGAATATATACTATATGCCAAACACTCTTGGAAAAAAATTTATTCATTTTAATCTTTAGAATAATCTCAGGGAGTTAGAAAATGCTAATTCCATTTCACCCATATAACTTGCACAAGGTCATATAACTTCTGAAAGAAATTTTAATCGTACATTTGTCTGAGTTTTTCTTACTACACTGTTAACTGGTTTAATTTTCATCCCTAAAAAGCAAAAACTGAAGGAAACGTGTTTTGGTTACTTTTTCCATGCTGTGACAAAATACCCAACATCTACAACCTAAGGGAGGAAAGATTTATTTAGCTCACAGTTTCAGAAGGTCTCATACCCACATAGTCCATTCATGGGGCAGCCGGCAACAGTGAAGGCCCATGGCAGAGACAGAGCCTGGCTGCTCACCCCATTAAGACAGAAGCCAAGTGACAGAAGCCAAGCCCACGTCTGGAGACCCACAAAGCTAGAGCCTTTCCAGGAAAAGGCCACACAGAGTTTCTTCTTTCTTCCTTTAATTACTTCAAGCTGCCAGCTGGACCCCTCCCTCCAGGGTGGGTGCCCTCCCTCAAGTCCTGGCCCACAAATTGATAACAAACACCTGAAAGCTCTGCCCTGGGCTCCTCCAATGGCAACAAGTGTCATCATCTTTCCAGACCAAACCCCAAGCATCTGCACCTACGCCCTACTTCCCGATATAGTTCCAAACCCACGAGGTGTTTGGGGAACACTCTCAAGATCCAAACCATAGCAAAACGTCAGACCTGAAGACCAGAAAGAGACTTCTAAAGTCTTGATCCCCACTACAGGGATCCTGAAGCCGCGCAGGCAGCTAGCTGGGTTTCCCTCTGTCTTCCTCATCCTCCCCCTATGTCTGTATCCGTTCATCACCCGACGTAGTCCGCTGCGCATTCTCTAGTCAGTAGGACAC
>PVKB01007389.1:0-36355 GCA_004027205.1 Ctenodactylus gundi | reverse complement strand
GTCTTCCTCTCATCAATGTTACAATAAACGCTTGCTGCAGAAGGATCCTGGTGCCCGCGTGCGTTCTTGCTGGCGAGACGATTGCGCGGGTCACAAGCAAAGTCAATAATCAATAGATTGAAGAGGAACTGATAGAATGAGGAAAAAATTTATCAGCTACTATTCAGAGGAAGTTTCTCATATTCTCTAGTATGCGAAAACCAAGCGATATCATCTAAAATGTACAAAGGACTGAAGAAATTAGACCCCCAAAAATAAAAGACATCAAAAAATGAACAACTGAAGTTAATAGAGTTCTGAAAAGTCCAAATAACCAATAAATAATGCGGAAATGTTCAGTATCTTTAGCCATTAGAGAGATGCAAATCAAAACAACTCTGAAGTTTCATGTGACTTCCTTAACAATGACTTATATCAAGTACTCAAAAAGCTAGTGAGGTTGTAGGGGAAAAGCAACTCCTCTGCATTCTTGGTGGGACTGTTAACTTGTTCAACCATTATGCAAAACAGTATGGTGATTCCTCAAAAAAATGCGAATAGACACTCCATTTGATCCAGTTACATATCTTTTAGGTAACTTCCCAAAAGAGTTAAAATCATCATACAAAAATGACACATACATGCCCATGTTTATAGTAGCACAACTTATAATAGCTAAACCTTAGCAGCTTATATATCCATTATGAGATAAATGCATAAAGAAGATGTGGCATATTTAGACAATAGAGTACTACTTTGCTGTAAAGAAAGATAAAATCGAATCATTTGTGGGAAACTACAACTTAAGACCATTATGCTTAAATAAATGAATCCGACGCAGAAGACTAAATATTACATGGTTTTCCTGATACAAGAAAACTAAAGCATAAAAAAAGTCAAAGAGATGAAAGAAAGTGAGAAGATAGAGTTTATTGAGAAAGAAAGGGGATGAGAGAGAGCTGGAAGGGTGAGAAAAAGAATGGAAGTAAAAGAGATCAAGATGTGGCATGCAAATGCACCAATTTCTCAATCTAATTGTTATTATGTGTCACAAATACAGGTGGATAATAAATAATAAAAGAAGGAATCTAAGTTCTTTTAGCTACAGAGTGTTCCGGCTTCATTGGCCAATTTTTGTTGCAGCACAGTTTGAAAAAGACTGTGTTGGTCTGAAAAATTACAGAAATGCTCAACAAATCTCTTTTTTCTACACTAATGCATTTGAAATTCTGCCAGTTAGCTATTAAAAAAACTCTTTAAATTCCTCAGATTTGCTAGGGAAAAGGATTCTCTGTTCATCCTCAAATTCTTTTTTTTCATCACAAAACTAGTTTACGCCCTGTATCTCAAAGGATTCAAGATGATCAAACCCAGTTCATGGAAAACTTGTGACATGTGCTTTCTCAGTTTTTATATCATCTCATTTAAAATGGAAAGGCAATTATCTTCAAGTAAATTTAATGACCTTAAATCTAGACCACATATAAGATGAATTATTTTGTAATTTTGTAATTCTACAATATGAATTACAAGGTAATTTTAGCACTGAGTTTTTATAATATCAAAATAGGTAATTGAATGTATCTTCAATTAGGCTTCAATGGACAGTGCATGCTATTTCTTCATACGTAGTTTGGGAAGAATTAGAAACACATTTTACAAACAATGCTTTCTCTTGAATCCAGATGAGTTATAGAGAAACATAATCTATATTTTCAAGTCATTGACATTAAACTCAAAATCTTTAATTATACTTCCAAAAAGCCCTTTTGGTATTTTATTAATCATATCAATGTAAATTGTTGTGTCACGGTTTGGCAGTGAAGAGTTGAGTTTCTTCTAGCGTGAATCATCCGGGTTAATCACAGTGGCCTTCTCACCTTCGGCAGCAGCTTTGATTCCTGACAAGCATGTTACAGTTCTCACGAGATTTTCCTTTTTTCCCGGCATTTTCTTTCTTGGTTCTAAGACTTCTGCTTTTTCCTCTGTTCCAGCTTCCATCACTTTCCTGAGGCACTTGGTTTTGCACTTAGGCCTTTCTTGTTCCTACGTGCTTCTTACAGCATGCTGTGGCTTTTTCTTTAAAACTGGTCAGATAATTTCAACACCTTTGTCCTCTGGGCTGGGCATCTGTTGGCTGACAGGATATTCATCTGAAGTAGGCAGACTGCTTCTTCGAGTTCCCTGACTCGCACCTTTTTTTCTCCTGGGCAGAAGGACATAAAGTCCCCGCTGATATTCTCTCGGTTCGGGGTCTCCTACCATTTTTGTTATTCCACATTTCAAAATTTTCCTTTTTCTGTCTCTGTTATCAATAACTGCACTTACAAGAGCATAGAGAAATGATTTCACATTGAACACCATAAATCAACATAAAATACAAAATGAGTTTTTGCTTACAATGTGTTATCTAGATTTTTACTGAGGGAGCAAAGTAAAACAGAGCTACAATCACCGTCACTTAGACAAGGGTTTTTATTTATTGAGACAGACTTAATGCATAGCCCAGTGTGGTCCTGAACTCATTATGGAGCCCAGGCTGACTTTAGACTCACAAAAACCATTCTGTCTTGGCCTCCGGAGCGGTGAGATTGCAGGAATACGGCACCAAGCTTGTGTGATGTTGGGGGATTGAACTTGGGTACTTAGTGTTTACATAAGCGCTTCGCTTTAACCGCTGAGCCATTCCTCCAGCCCCCAGAAAAAGGTTTTTAAAAGACATGTATGAAAATGAAGTCTATTCATCTAGAGTAGTTTAATAATGCTGTAAATTTTAAAGTGTAGTGTCGTGCTTGCAGAAAAAATACTTCTGAAGGTCAAAGCAAAACATGAAGTGCGTAACAACTGAAGTTGGACCAGGCTGTCTTTTCAGAATCGGCAGCACGTTTTCATTGCTCAGTCGTTCTACGTGTTTCCGTTTCCCTCTCTTCCGGAAGTCCTGATTATGCCCTTTCAGATTGTAGCATTAGGAAAAAAAATTTAAGTGGGAAGTTAAGGAGTGGTGTGTGATGTGGCTGAATTCTGGGAAAATGTTAGAAATGAGGTAAACTTATTTTGAAAGTGAAATCACACATTTCTTCATTGCTTTGGAGGATGTTTGAGGTTTACAGTATAAATTTGTTTTTTTTTCCCCCAAGTATTAAACATCTAAATCACAGTCTCACCGCCCCCAGCTTCGTGATCTCTGTAATCACTGTGTTAGGTACAGATCGCAATGAGACTGTGTTTTGGAAACGACTTTGGGTGTGTGAACATACTGGAAGATATCCACTTACAGCCTTGTGAATGTACGCAGAGCAGACATTTTCAAAGTTACCTATGAGAAGTGTATCCACGTCTCAGTATTCTCCAGAGCAGACAGACCAGATTGTACATCATTTCAATAACTTGCTTAAACTTGAATGTCTGATGAAAACTGGAATTGGCTGTATTTTCGTCAGACTTGGCATTATGCCTAGCAACAGACACAATAAATGTGGCGTTTGCTTTAAAACCTAACCTCACTTTGTTAGATAAGTTGGCTAATTTTTTCCATCTGCTTGTGTTACAAATTGAATGTATTATTTAGAATGATACACTTTTAGTACCTAATTGCAGGTCACTACCTCAGAAATAAAGCAGTATTTTTTTAGTTAAACTTTCACTTTTGGCAAACCCTGGTGGTTTTGCTTAATAAAATACCTATTAAGGCTAATCCTGGCCCAAGAGAAAATGTACAGAGCGCGATAATGTCCATCCAAAAACTCTTTTAAGACGCAAATTGTACTTACACTACCGAAAGGTTGCAATGAGCCTTTACCTTTCAACAAGGGGGAAAAGGAAAGTCTCTCATTAAACCCTCTGTTGGGCAATGCCTTGTTTAACTGCTCTCATTGTTTGATTTTAATTATATGTTTGTGTCAGGAAGTTGATTCACATCCTCTGAATGCCATCTAAAATTACAGCCCTAAATGTAAATGTGTTTGTTGTCAAACACTAAGTACCCTGTAGGAGAAAGGAGAAGGATCTTTGAAATTGTCTTAGATAAGCTGTTTCTTTTTCATACGAAGTATTTCAAGTGGAAATGCCAAGAAATCAGCCTGAGTAGCAGACATCAAGGCTCACCTGCATGATCACTGTCCCCAGGCAGTCCCCGAAACTATTGCCAATCTAATGTTGGCCATTTGGGAAAGTAATAAGGAAAACAAATATTTAAAACACTTTTCATTTTGCTCTTCTGGAAACACTTTGTGTTTTCTGTCTTCTGAACTAGTCTTAATACTGGTTAGAAATTTAATAGATGTTATTTTAGTTTACTGAATGAATAAGAGATTCACATGGGTCAGAACTCTGAGGTCATTCTGACCATTGTCATGTCGGCCAGCAGAGAGGAGAGGAGCAGATGGGCCCAGCAAGAAACACCCCTTCACATCTGCAAGGCTGGATTGCAGACCTCGGCCTGCTTGCGCCCAGGGGCAAGTGCTCGGGCCCACATCTGCAGTTATTTTAAAGATTTAGAGGCAAGTCTTCCATGGAAACCAGCCATGAGCTTAAAAGAAAAAGAACTATGGAAGGAAAGAAAATAATTTTAAGAGAACACTTAGTAGGATTTCCTTTTTCATTCATCTATAGAAATACCAAAAAAGAAAAAAAGAAATTAAGAGTAGACATGAATTTTAGGTGTAATATATATAATAATGGGAGGTGGGAGTGATTTTATGATGCAGCTAGCCTGTCCAGGCAAGAATCTCTGCGGTAGCCATTCTGATAGAGTTGAAACTTTCCTTCCCTGAGGTAGAGCTCTGTACTCATGAGGCCCCCCACCCCGGTTACAGAGCTCTAATTAGGATGTTCCCCTTCGTTAGACAAGAACCTTTCCCATAAAGTTTCTAGTCATTGGCTTTAGTTTACTATTCTGTCAGTTGCCACCCACATCTCTGGGCGGTATAAATGTACTTTCTAACCAAGGTCGAATAAATTAAAATTTAGCTGGACTAGTCCTGTTGCAACTGCTCAATAACTTGAGTTTGCAAGTAGCTGCTCTTGTGGATCCTGTGGAGAGCACCTCCATCTTTGTAGAAATATTGTGCTTGAAATATCTAGAGAGAAGTGTTAGATCTGTCACATTTATTATTAATGCCTTTCTAGCATTGTAATGCTTTGGGGTTTTGATTTAATTTTTAGAAGTCACGCAGCTACTTTACATTTTGTAAATATGTATTGACATCACGCGCTGTTTCATTTTGAGAATTGGGGACCCATCCATGAAGAAAGGGAGCACGCTTAACTCCCATGGAACTTTCATCTTAGCAGAGGAATAGGCAAAACCAAAACAAACCAGAATCAAGCAAACTAATAACCACAATAGATAAAGGAAATTTTGTGATTTTTAATACAGGTAGGTACTAGTAACAACAAGAAATGTAGAATAGAGACTGTGTGCAAGTTTAATCAGCATGGTCTAAGCTAAGTTTCATTGCATTAATACTTAAACAAGAACTTAAAGAAACAAAAGGAATTAGCCACATGCTTGGGGGCAGCATTTTCCCTGGTAAGAGCTGCCCAGACCAAGCAGAAGAGCCAGTGGACTGGAACAGTGGCCAAGGTGGAGACTGTAGGGAGCAAGGAGCTCTGAGACACACGAAGAGAAGATTGTGCATGGCTTGATGAACTTCATAGAGCCATTTAAAGCTTTTGAGAAAAGGTATTAAATTTCTTGATGCATAGTTTTTTAAAAATCCCATTGAAATATTGAGAGTAGACTTAGGGACAGGGTAGAGTGCAAGGGTAAAAGTATGGAGTTCTATTGAATATGTTGGATGGTTTATAAAATCATTTCCTGTCCTCCTGGGTTTCCATTGTGTCTTCCTCTTGGCATGGTCCAGGGTCACCATCCTCCTCAATGTGATTCTGAGATTGGAACATGATATGCCTGATGAAGCACCGGAGAAGAGCCTGAGACAGTGCCATCTGGGAACCAAACGCCATTGTTTTCATTCTCCTGACATTGTTATACTGTCTCCCTGAGTACACAATTTATCATTTTGAAATTGGATATAAATCTATATTTATCCTTTGAAATTTTGTCTGAGCTATTTTATCTCAATGGTTTATATTGGCCACATTTTCTGTTTTATGGAAACTACAAACATGAGATAAATAACTCTGTCCTTTCACGTGCGTTGTTAGTATACCTTTTGTGAGACAGGGACAAGGACCAAACTCTGGGGTGTTTCACAGCCAGAATTTTCAATAAGCTACAAATAATACCAAATTTTCTCTATTAATACTCAACAGTTACTAGTGAGTATACTTCAAATAGTTTCAACACTAGTGTTACATTAAAGGAAGTTCACATATAACTTTCCAAAAACCTTTAAGACAGGTCTAAGATCTTACTCACACACCAACCATTGCCTCTCTGAATATAATTCCTCTTGTTCCTTCCCTTCTCTTTCTAATTTGAAGTGTATTCCCTTAGGAACTTTTAAAATGCATAATACTCCATTATTGCCCGTGCAGTGCAGTGGAAATAAATACAAGTGTTCCCACTGTTTGAAGTTTTGTACTCTGCCAGGCCTAACTCCCAGCTAGTGAGGGCCTTGGGTTTGATCCTCAGTACCACACAACAGCAAAAAAGTCTTTCTACCCCGTGACTACCCTCTTCCTTTTTCTCAGTGCCCCATCTTTGCAACCACCATACTGCTTCACTTCTAGGAGTCCAGTTGTTTTGATTCTCCATAAAAATCAAGAACATGCAGTCTTTCATTCTCTCTGACAAGCTTATTTCCTGTGAACGTGTCCAGTTTTCTCCCTGTTGTCATGATGACAGAATCTCCTTCTCTTTTGATGCTGAATAGTGTTTCACATGTGCATGTAGCACAACTCTCTCTGTTCATCTGTTGGTATTGTGGACTGGGCTGCGGTGAACTTGAAGTGAAGAGATCTATCTCTTCAAGAAACAGACATCATCCTGAGTAAACACCCAAGAGTAGGATTACTGCAACATACTGTAATTCTATTTTTAGTGTTTTGAGGAAGCTTGAAATAGTTTAACATAACGAATTTACCAATTTACATTTTTTTTTTACTACAAGTGTTCAAGCATTCTCTTTTTCCCACATCTTTGCCAGCATGTGTTACCTTTTGTGTTTGTGGTAGTAGTTTTGTTTTATAGTGGTTTTGATTTGCATTTCCCAATAGTTAGTGATGTTGAGCAATTTTTGATCCGTTGAACATTGTGTGTCTTCTTTGAAGAAATATCTGCTAAGGCCCCTTGCTTACTTTTGCTATTGAGTTGTTTGATTTCCTTATGTATTTTGAAAATCCACCTTTTATCACATGCGTGGTTTGCAAATTCTGCTTCCTAATCTAGAGGCCATGTCCTCACAGTGCAATAAAATAAGGTGAAGCCAAGAATCCGCGTGGTTTCCAAAACTGCAGTTGTCTTGTCACTGCTACCCCGATTCCTGATGAGCACTCGGGGGCTGAGGCAGAAGGGTAAGGTGTTCAAGGCCAGCCTGGGCAACTTAGTGACTTCCAAGCCAACTTAGGCTACATAATAAGACCTGGTCTCAGATACACATGGTCCCCTCCCCCAAAGCTTACACACACATGAAAGGTGTAATATCTTGACTGACCTTAGATTTTACCACTGTTAACCAATATTTCGTCAGAGAAGAATGAGAATTGGAGTTAATTTACTACTTTTGCTTTTATTTCGCTGATTCAATACATCTGTAATGTTGAACATAGAAGTGAATGAATAACATAAAAAAATAATCATTTGGTGCATAAATAAAGCTAAGTATTACTGAGGGAAAAATTTTAGAAGGCAGTCTGATGTTCATCATTAACCTGACTGGAGCTCTGTTGGCATAGCGATGAGAGGGTGTGCATTTGGAAATGAGCCGTCGATTGGTAGGACAAAATATGTTTGGAAATAAAAGCCAAGCAGCTTTCTAGATTGTGACTAGGTCTTTAGAGACTTAACCATCAATCGATACTTCCAAAAACATGTCGGTCCAGCTCACGAGCTCAAAATGACACTTGGACAGAATTAGAATGCACTCATGCACACAGTCACTTGAATTTCGACCAGAGTTCCACGTATACGGCTTGATTGGTAAATGATAGAGAACTTATTAGGATAATTTGTTCATGCACTTATGGCAGCTGTGAAAGCCCCACAGTGTGGAATCTGTAGCTTGAGAGTCAGAGAAGTTGGTAGCCCCTGTTAGTCCAATTTCCAAAGGTCAAAAAGACTGGGGAGGAAAGGACAGTTAGGTATGTCTTAAGGTCCGAAGGCTAGTTCCGGTGTTCTGATGCTCAAGAGCAGAAGGGGTGCTCCAGCTCCTGGTAAGAAAAAAGAGGGGTACAGGCAGATCCTACGTCTTGGTGGAGACTGTCCAAGTGGCCAGAGAGATAACGTTGGTAGAGATACTGGCTGCAACATCAATTCTGACAAGGTCTAAGAGGGAAATGAGCAAGACAACAGGAAATAGAAGTAAAAGCATCCTAGTTATAAGATGGCACAGACTTTGGCAATATTTTGTCCTTGGTTTAGTGTTTTGTGGAAAGCAGAAGTTAAAAGGGTGTTGAACATGGACACTGGGGGAAGAAGTCAGGTGCTGCCCTGGTTTTCTTGACTATTAGTAAAATATGAGAAGAGAATAACTAAAGATGGATAATGATAATGTGTTGAAATGGGACACAGAATTGTAATAAATGAAGGAGCAATTTGGAAAAAATACAAAGGTTGTGGCCAAGTCAGCTTTAAGTAAGATTAGTACAGAGTGAAGGAGACATATGCCATTTATCAAGACAGGAAGAATGACCCTGAAGGCATTTCTGAGGTCATAAAGAATGTCACATCATCATAGGCCTGAAGTGCCGAGGCAGAGGGTGCAGAGCTTTGTTAAGAGAAGGGCCCTGGGTAGCTTCAGGACTTCAGTACCTGCCACCCTACACCCCTCAAGCCTCTGTTCTCTGAATTGAAGCAGAGTGCTCCTTGGCCTTCCCTGACGTGACTCAGGCCACCTCTCTTCATGAGACAAACTGGAAGCCTCCATCATAACTCTAGGCCTGTGGGATGCCAGAGTAGTAAACGCGTGGCCTCCTCCATGTAGACATCTAAAGATTGCTCAGGAATGCTTAGATCCCAGCAGAGAACACTCATGAATGTGGAAACACCTGGGAGTCTCCATTATGTCAGTACTCATGGGAGTGACAGGCTTAGGTCACTGCAGAATCCCCAGTAGCACAATGTCTTATGGAACGGTAGCAGTGAGGCATTCCTGTGATTGCAGAACCGTAGAGACACCACACAGCACTGGTGGTCCAGGAGAGTTGTGGGCATGAGACCTATACCCACAAGAGCTGCAGCATGGGTTGAACCCACCACAGCCCTGGGGAGTGGAACTGCCTGGATCCTTGGAGAACCCATCCCTGCGCCCACCCTAGCATGTCCAGAAAACAGATGTACAGTCATAGGGGATTCCTAAGGCTTACCAGTGAGTGCTGTTTGCTTTGTGGGGCTGTAGACTTAAGCTATTACTCACTCCTACTTGACCACTTTGGATGAGAAGTATGTGTTACATGCCTGACTCTCCATCTCATTTTGGAAGCAAATAAGCTGTTTGTTTCACAGCTGGAAGAGAATGAGCATCTGAATAATTTGTACCTTGAATCTCAGCCATGTCTGATTTAGATGATATGTAAATGAGACTCTGGTCTTCAAATTTTCCAATTGGTGCTGGAGCTCCTTAAGACATTTGAGCTACTGGGTTGGGATCATAATAATCTGTACATGAGAAGGACATCAATTCTGGATGAGGATGGGTGGAATGCTGTATTCTCCTCTGTATCCCTTCAAACTTCACAGGCTGGAGCTTAAACCCCAGGTTGGTGGTGTGAAGAGGCAGGGCTTGGGGGATTAGTCCGTGAGGCTCCAACATCATCACTAGGATTAGTGCCTTTTTTATAAAGATGTGTCCTAGCATTGCCTGCTCCTCTGTAATGTGAGGACAGAGTGCTTCTTTCTGTCTTTTTTTATTTTGTTTTTAAAATAATTTTACCATATATAGCCACAGTGCTCAAGGAGCCATTTTAGAAGTGGAGACTGGGCCCACAACATACAGGGGAGTGCCTGAAGCTCAGTCCCGAGGTTGCCAATCTCTCTCTCTGGGCACTTGCTTGTTAAGTGGCCTGTTTGTGGTATTCAGTTACTTACACAGCCGAGGCAGACTCATTGGTCTGTGTTTCCCATATCTGTGTTACATCACACAAGCATGTTGTTCTAGCCTTTCTAAGCATGGTAACTCACCTTGACCACAGATGCATACAGCAATAGTCTAATACCATCAGTGTAAAACTTCCCACCATACCTTTGGCCCTTCGTGTGCCCATTGATGGTCACCTCGTAAATCACTAATTTCACTTGGAGTTGAACAATGGTGATTTTTTCCCCCACTTAATTGCTTCAGAGTTATTTATTAGCTCAAATATTTTTGTAAGAATAAGTTTCTCTCCTGCATCATGCCAAGCTGTTTGGATGATGTGCTTAGGAATAACAGAAATGGAAAATGACACACTGATTCTCACATTGTAATTGTTGATTTTAAGAATGAGCAGTTAGTGCCAAGTTAGTTCCAGTGGTGCTGATTGGGTCCCATTACTCCTTCATCAATCCTCTCTCCTCTCCATATTACAAACTTAATTACTGTTAATTGCCATTTGTCCAAATTATCCTTCTATACTTGGAAAAGAGTTAGCTCTTTTATTTTGGTATCTGTGTCCTTTTAAAGAAAATAGCAGGGTTTGGTAAGTGCATGATTGCTGACCCCCTGAAATTATTACACTTTATTACACATTTTCTGTCACAAAGCTCTAACTCATGTGGTTTCCTTTTTTCCCAAAGCCACCGTTCTTTTTAATGGGGAATAGCATTTAAGGAATGTAATATTGCTACGCAGTGTTTATTCCTTTTGGATTGTAATCAATTCTACACATTTTTAAAGGACCAGAGGTAGGAGATAGTAGTACATTACAGTATAAAGGTTAGGCAGGTGTCATTTTTAAATATTTAAATACTACTTTTAATTGAGATAATAATAGTCACACTTAACTAAATGGCATTTCATAAATACATGAAACGCTGTTTGTATGATATGACTGTCTATATACCTGGGCTGTAAAATACTAAATCCATTTGCTATTTAGAAAGGACAAATTTAAGTAAAAAATAAAGAGGCACCAAGTTTGTCTTTTGCTCTGCAGAACTTTTCTGTACTCAGTGAACTCAATCATTAATATTTGCAAATGTGCAAGATTTGGAATAAGAGTTAAACTTCAGAGCCAGAGTTAAAAGGTGTATGTGCAGACTGCCATAGCTGGACCCACCCCAACAGTTCCCCTTAATTATAAGAATGAAGTGTCCTTTCAGATGGGTGCTGCTGCTAGGAACTGATGATATTAAAAAAAAAAAAAAAACTTCCAAGAATTTAATTTGTAACCTTAAATTGGTCCTGATAGAGGTTTACAGCTTGTGGCTATTATATGGGTTGGCAGCTTGAATTTACACGAATACAGTGGTCCAAAAAACCTTCAGGTGAAAAATTTAGTTTCAAATATCTTATGCATGGTACTTCCAGCTGGCTGGCAGGAAGGCAAATGCTCCTGAAAGAACCGAACTCCATCTCCGGCTCAAAGTATTTCCACAGGCAGGTCCAAGTAAGACGAGCAGGTGGTACACAAACCTCACACCAAGGATGACGAGAGAACACATCGTGAGCAAGAACCAGGAGTGGAACAGGAACAGCTGTTATACCTGCACGTGCACGCACGTGTGTTGTGCAGAGTTCACAGTGGGGTAAACCTACACAGCCTCCCCAAGGACACCCGAAGAAGGACAGCATGCTCAGCACTTGTAGGAGCAGCCTATCGTGCTGGAATCTTATATTTGAGAGACCAATAAACGGAGCTGCCATGCTTGTGGATGAAGAAACTCAATACTAAATGGTATCACATTGATCAGCTTAATCATAGGCTCAGTACGATCACAACTGAGATCCAAAGGCTTTTGGTAGAAGTCAGTAGTGTATTCTACAATGGATACGAGAATCCAAAGACAATAAAAGTCATGGCACTTGTGTAATTGAAGAAAAATGTGACTGGACTCGTCTTACTAAATATTAAGTATTAAGGCCAGTATGCTATGTGAACAACGCAATGGCTCTGCACGAGTAAATTCATAAAATCTTGATTTTTGACAAAGTTGAAGTTGCAGATTGTTTCAGAGAGAACTGGCTATTCAGTAAATGGTTCTTGGACAATTTAACGTCAGTAATTGAGTAAAATCTTTGTACTTTTCCTTTAAGAATTCTGTTCTTTTCGATTGCATAGTTGTTTCCTCTGACGGATCTAGAAGAGGTGAGAATAACTCAGTGCTTAATAGCTAAAGAACACACAGGACGTCAGATTTCCAACAGAAAGGACGGGGTCAGTTATATGAATAAGGGAAATACTAAGTTTCATCCAGGTGAGAAAATAGTTACAGTTTCGTATTCTAAATAAGAAAAATTGTGACCAAATAATTTTAATTTAAAAATCAAGAGACTATCATATTACAGTTCCTTCCTTGTTAAGAACAATTACACCAGAAACTGGAAATTTGAGTCCTGCCCACATATAACAGGCTGTGTACTCAGGCAGCAAAGATTTGAGTGGGAGTTTCCTAATAATTCTCAGTCACACTCTTCCCATCACAACACACTCTCCACCTGAGATTAAATTCTACAATAGCTGAGCCAAATACCAATCTGGCCCATTATAGTATTTGAAAGAAATGTTGTGAAAAACAAATATAATCTTGTTGGTATAAAAGTAGACCTTGACTGAAGATATGCACATTCTTAACTTACACAAAATGATTCCTAGACTAATAATACCAAGTTATAAACATGTATAAATAAGAAAAAGGAGTGGGTTGAGTCAAACTTTTACTCTGATAAATGCAGAAATCACTAATGAGTCAACAGTCTCCACTCCCAGAATGATACAAATCATAAAGGCAAGTAAGTTGCTATGTCTGGAGATGTAATCCTCTCCCTGTCATTCCCAGTTGTGAAAGACAAGACTATATATAGATTTAGTGCTTTTATGGGAGATTTTTCTAGAACTTCTATACTGCTACTGGAGCTTTCAATACCTCCAACTATGTAATAGGTGACTAACATTCAACTGGTAGAGCATACAAAAATATATCCTTCATAATAAAAATATAATAACATACAACTTTCTATAGAAAACATTTTTGAGCTTTCAAGCCAATCACGGTAGAACATATCTGTAACTCAGCACTCTGAGAGGCTGGGGCAAGAAGAAGTTTGGGCCCAATCTGGGCCACTTAGCAACAAAGTGAGACCCTGCCTGAAATATTTTTTAAAAAAAATGTCTAGGAATGTTGCTCAGTATAAAGGCCCCAGTTCAATCCTTAGTACTACAAAAAAAATGTTCAAAACTTCAAAGTATGTTTCTAATTGAAAATACTAAATCTTTATGAAATCATTTTTTCAAGTTAGATACATTATTATTATGGAAAAACACCCTCAATTGATGGAAGCCTAATTAAGTTTTCTTTTAACTTTGAAAAAATTTAAAAATTGATGTCTAAATATAATTCAGTGATTTGGTTTATATTACCTTTGATATTAGACTTAGTTTTTTAAAAAAAGTAATCTGTAAAATGAGAGAATATAAACTCACTGTATTTCAGTTTGCATCTAAAATATAACCTCAGCTGGAAGTCATTTACAGAATTTTAAAATCCTTTTAATAAGTTGCTTCACATCCCTAACCTGTTGGCAGCCAGCAACTCTTTATTCATGTCCCTTGGCAGAATAAAAATGAAACAGTCTGTCCAATGGCAACAGCTCCTGAGCCCTGTAGATCTGCAATAACCCAACTTGTGGAAAGTTCCTGTTGCCATTGAAGCTTTCACTGCGCCCTGACCGCAGAGGCCTGCCTCTTACCTCTGCCCTGGATGGAGAACTGGGGCGGCCATGGTATTGCATGGCTCCCACGGATTGCAGAGGAAGTTCCCGCACCCTGTGATCAGTCTGTGCTTTCCATACCGAACCTTAAGTGGCTATATATTTCAGTAATTTTTTGTCATTTCATATTTTCAGATGGTCTCCCAGTTTCAGCAAGAGGGGATTTTTTTCCATTTCAATTATTGCACATTCAGAAAGGAGAAAAAATCTTTCCATTGGCACAGTGCCTGTGGGTTTCCTGCTAAATGATTTCACACATATTAGAGCAAGCATATTTTTCATGTTTTTAAGGATTTTGTTAAGCTTATGCAATTCTTACTAAATGTGCTCAGATGTTGACCCTCAAAACACTACGAAGCTCTTGAATCCTGACATGCAAGTTACGGGAAATTTCTGAGATGGCTACACATGAAAAGCTAGAACTGACGCCCTTACTGAGAGCGAGAAGGGACAGAGGTAGTTGCAAGGCAGAGGAGTTTGCTCCAGAGTCTGTGTCCTTGGAGAGGGGCCGAGATCATCGAGACCTGAGAGGCTTCTTAGGTGCTCCAGGCAAGTGAAACCGTAAGCGGACTGAGTGCTGCAGACAGCTTTCACACTCAGCATGTGCTAAAGAAGGAGATTGGAAAACCAGGGAGAAGACGGCAACCAAGACACACACACACACACACACACACACACACACACAGACGCACGCACGCACGCAGGCACACACACAAATTTGTTAAACGTGAGATATGTAGGGAAAGCAGGTGGATCTGGAACCCCAAACTTAAAGGCAAAATCCAAAGGGTAAGGAAGGCAAGGGAAACGGTTTTGCAATGCACACACTTGAAGGGTGTGTTCAAGTCTCTGTCCAGAAAAAGAACCACAAAAGAAAAGAAAAAAAAAAGAAGAAGCTAGAGGCTATTTTAAAAGCTGAGAAGGAATTTAGATGTTTCATAGTGAAAAGGAAATAAAAACTAGATTTAATAACCCCTCACTTGTAAATGTACTGCACTTTTAGCGATGGTTCCCCCAAATTACCCAGGAACAGTGGGATAAACTCCCCATAAAACAATTGTTACTCAGCGCGGTAGTTTATTCTGATCCCCTCCCCATCTGCCACCCGAGCTGCCCTCTGAGAACAGAGTGAACCCTTTCTGGAGATAAGGCAGAAATGATAAGGTACCATTTCCCTCCAGAACTTCAGACTTCAGTAACAAACAATCCCATGGATCATGTGGCTACTCAAGACCATGGCCACAGGGCTTATGAATGCATGAATAAATTGTTTCTAAATGAAAAACTTACATCTAAAGCAAAAACAATTCAATATAATTAAAAATAATTAAAGCTGCAATAATTGAAGTGTTAAAAGTGATTTTGATGCCAGGCACAGCAAAAGATAATATTGTAAAAATGATATATAGATGTGCAGAAAATATGTAAATGTAAGCACAGAGCTAGAAAGGGAGAAATAAAGGGACAGAAAATGTAAAAGAAATAGAGGATATTGTAAATTATATTTGTTAAGTGTTGAAAAATTTTCCTCCAGGTCAGAAATAAGATACTGTCAATTCTAATCAATTTTATAAAGGAAGCCCTCGGCACTTTAATGAGACAAAAAATTAAAAGGTGGAAGTTGAGGTAGAGACCACTCTATTTAGAATAGACAAAATCTAAAATACATAATTCTAGGTAAGAATAAGAACATATTTAACAGTATATTGATGTGCTTACTATACCATGATTATTATATATGTATTTAGAGTAAACAGAAAATATGATAAAATTTAAAATCAAGTAAAAGTTGCACAAAAATCTACATGGGAACACTATGACTGACAAACAAAAGTTTTGAATAAGCAAAGATGGATGCTATTTCTCCAAAGATTTTGTATTGTAAGATTTAGCCCATCGAAATTTATCCTTAGAAAAGGTCGAATCTCACAACTCCAGAAGCTTGTTTTTGTAAGTTTGTATGTACCAAAAGTTACAAGATAATTCTAAAGTGTGCATTACAACTTTGGAGTCAAGAAGAGAAGAACCAGCCTAGGATGGGTCCTGTGGCACAGGCCTGGAATCCCAGCACTGGAAGGCTGAGGTAGGAAGATTCTGAGTTTGAGCGTAGCCTAGGCAACTTAATGATTTAAATCCTGTCTTAACATAAAAAATAAAAAGGTGAAGCCTTGGGTTTAATCCCGATATCAGTAAGTAAATTATTTGAAAGCCACCATACTCTTGAAGTAGAATGAATTTCAATGATACGTACTCCTGCATATCTGAACTTATTTTAAATACTGTATACTACTGATGCGGGCAAGGTAAGTAGACAAGAACGGTGTTGAGGAACCAACCTACACTGCCAAGAGCCTGCCTTACCAAAAGATGTCACCGAAATGCAAGAAGGAAGGTTGTGAGTTCAACACAGGGTATTGATATAACCGGATAGCCATATAAAATGCAGTAAGCCTTGCCTCCAGCTTGTGTCATATGTGAAAACTAATTCCAAGTGCATTTCAGGCCTACAGGTAAAAGACATCAAGTTATCTGAATGGGTAGAACAGTTTCGTGACTTTGAAATCAACATTTCTTGAGCAGAATATAAATACACTAACGAAAAGATGAAGTTTGACCTCATTGACATTGTTTGTTAAGGGATACCACTAAAATAATGAAAAACAGGACTTTGGCTCAGAGAAGATGCTGACATTATATTATCCTCAAAAATCCTCATATTCAAAGTGCATCTCAAAGCCCAACCAAAACGGAAAAGGCAAATTTTAGTTTCAAATATACAGTATACCCAGCACTCTGAGAGTCTGAGGCAGAAGGACCACAAGTCCAGGCCTTTTATGAGAAACCTGCTACTTTGTCTCCAAATAAGGGGCTGGGACATACCACAGCATAGGCCCTGCATCCAATCCCTGGTGCCACCCAAACTGTAAATAGATAGGACAGTTATAAAGTGATGCTCAGATATCTACTGAAATAATTAAATTTGTTCTTAATATCATCACTCAGGCCCCTCTAACAGTTGGACTACCACAATCTACAAAAAATTGTCAGCCCAGTCTCCAAACTGTAAAAGAAGAGTAAGTTCAAGTTCACTCTATAATCGCCACCACTAGGCACCTACAGTATAGCTAGAATATTTTTTTGTAATGATTCCTGGCTGGTGAGAATCAAAGCAACTAGATTTTTTTTTTTTCTGCTCTAATGAGCATGTAAAGGACCGAGTCAGGCCCATAAACTGACAATATTTGCAGCACCCAACAATTCCATTCCTAGGCATTTGCCCAACCCAACTGCATCTGCACAGGCTTCACGAGACACATGCAAGGTGCTCATCAAAGCACTAGCAGAGCCTCATCCCAGGGAAAATCCAAATGTGCGTTAACGGTGGGATTAATAGTGCATGAGAGATCCTAAAAAGGGAATGCTATCCAGTAATAAAAAGAGCAAAGTCCATATGGAAGACCACGATAGGATTAAATTCTATGTCTATCTATTAATAATCAGATGAGACATGATCTTTCCTATCCACCTCTGTTTAGGGTTTTCCTTTGCAGTGCTTCCTGTGGTGACCGTTTCGTGTGCCCCATGGTAGCCTGCGTTTTGCCTTGCAGTCTTACTAGGGCTGAATTACTGAGTTTTGCCTCTCAGTCTCACAGTCTCCTGGTACCTTTAGCAGTCTGCTGCTAATTGTCTTCTCTAGTTAAACTGACTCTGAAGCAGCACTTAGTTTTATGTATCCTGGACAGGGCTAACAGAATTCTGGCGCTATCTACACTGTCCTGAGAATCACCTGGGCCTAGATTTATACTTCGAATTCCAATTGCCTGCATCTGTCACAAGAGCCACTAATCATTAGCTGCTGCCTCTCCACAGCCAGTCTAGCACAGGCTTTAACTTGCGTGATGGGGGAGGGACACGCTGAGAACCTCCCGCTGCCTCTGCAGCCCCCAGCCACTCCTGGGACCCTTCCCCTAGAAGTGGAACTACCACAATCTACGTAACTTTTCGGCCTAGTTTCACATTGCACAAGAATAAACCAAAGCAGACTGTGGTTCAATCCAGTGATGATTCATTGGGCATTCATTATATGAGTAAAATGCTAAGACAGTATCATTCCTTCTCACTGGTGCCTGAATGGGTTTTGTGATGTGGAGTCTCATATTTGTTCAACAAATTGAGTTAACTTTATGCCAATAGATGGTGGGAGATGTTATCTAACTGGTAGTTTAGAAAAGATGGGAAAACTGAACTCTAATTTTTAAAAAGTATCCATTGATTAAATTAATACAAAGAATAAAACAATCTGAATTTGGAGGAAAAAAAAAAGCTCCAGTTGCTGTTAATGCCTTTCAGGAACCCGAGAGTGACACTTTCAATGAGTTAATCTGTGCTAAAATATGCTATTGTGAGTTTTTCAGCTAATTCCCAAATCCTTCGGTTTGATTAGAAACATCAGGCTACTGTAAGTTAGAAGAGCAAATACATTCTTTGCTGAAAAATGTGGGGAGTAGCCCAAGTCCCGGTCAGGTCAGCCAGGAGCTAAAGGGAGGAGAGAGAATGCAGCAAGGAGAAAAATTTATTAAACCATATTGTTACCATTTAAAAAGCATAACTTTGTGTTATTTCTTCCAGGTAAAAGGGAGGGAAATCTGGTAACAATTTTCACTGATGTTGAGACTCATGCCCAAGAGTCTTTGTTAATTTGGAGTAGTAATAAATGTATCAAGTTTTTACTTATTTTAGAAAGCTTTATGGACTTTTATTTTAAATTTTAGGGCTGACATGCACCTCAGTTTCTTGGTTTGTAGGCAAGGAGGGGTCTGGCTTCACTGTTCAGCCACTGCAGATGTAGAATGTGGATCTTACACCCAAATCTATGTGCTCCAAAACGCATTGGTTTACCTGCAAGTGTATCAGTGCCAAAGCTGGGCCTGGTAGCACAGGCCTGTCATCTGAGCACTCTGAGAGGCTGACGTGAAGGAATTGTAGTTTGAAGCTCAGCATGGGCAACTTAGTCGAAAGACAGAAAGACAGACAGACAGACAAACAGACAGAAAGAAAGACAGACAGACAGACAGACAGAAAGACAGAAAAGGAAGGAAGGAAGGAAATACAAAATTTAAAATTGGGCTAGAAATGTCGTTCAGTGCATAGGTCTTTGGCTCAGTTTCCAGAACCAAAAGTATATGTGTATGTACACATGGGTGCTCATAACTTACTTCAAATTGTACCTTTCCCTTGGGGACCCATATAGAAGGGAGTGGATGGCCCAAACCAAATTCAAAAGATCCAAGGTCACAGTGCCACTATGTGTCAACTTTTCAGAAGGTCACTTGGTGATGACCTTTCAGAGGGTATGTCCAGAGATTAACCCAGGAAAACATCTGCCCTGTCCACCTTTCTAAAGGAAAAAGAACATATTGTTTTCCATGCCATACTTATAGAAGTCTGCTTAAAGATTGCTTAAGAGGAAACATATTATAGAGTTATTGAAGCTGTTGTTCTGGTCCTCGTTTGGTGGGCTGGACCAGAATTAGGCCGCTAGTC
This sequence comes from Ctenodactylus gundi, assembly GCA_004027205.1. Classification (NCBI taxonomy): domain Eukaryota; kingdom Metazoa; phylum Chordata; class Mammalia; order Rodentia; family Ctenodactylidae; genus Ctenodactylus; species Ctenodactylus gundi. Next base: position 16,802 of record PVKB01007389.1, on the reverse strand, counting down.
CAGTTTCCTAAGCTTCAGTACACTTGGTCCCCAACCCCCAACGTGCTACCCTAACCCCCTGCTGGCAAGCTGGGAGCTGAGGCAGTTGGTAATAAGCCACCCCTGAGTAGCTTTGGAATCCACCTTTGGGCCCTGAAGTGCATAAACAATATTTCTTCTCTATTAAAGTGGAAAACCAACACTCCCATAAGACACCTTGGTAAACAGGAAGGATCCTAAATCAAAGCAGATTCAGTTTCCAGAGGTTACAGCCCTGAGCACATCTTTTAAATTGTGGACAGGGCCTCTGTCTTCTGGCATTGAAATCGGATGCCAAGGTGGCCAGCCCACACTTGGACGATCTGCCCTGCCAGCTGACCCCATCTCTGCACCTGGCCCGCCAGCCTGATCCTTTCCTTTGACTAGTTTTCTCTTGCAAGTCTACCTGTCATGCCAGGCAATCTGGACTCCACAGAAATAAAACCAGACCTGAAAGACTTTAGGCTTTTCTGTGCCACTGCAGTTACATCATCTCAAGTCATTTGTAAGGGAGAACCATCATTTCTATTATAAATTAGTGAATATATAAGAAGTGATCAAAATATGATGAATATTTTTATAATTTTTTAAATTGTAGTAAAAGACACACAGCCATTAATGTCCCTCAAAATGTTCCCCTTCCCTCCAGTCGCGTCTCATCATTCTGAAGCAGTCCTGGAAGCCTTCCTTTGTGTCTTAAGTGAGAAAAAAATCCTGTGGACGCCCCTGTTCGATGGCACGCAACTCACAAATGCTTCATGCGTCCTCACCCATCAAATTCGCTGGACATGTCACTGTGCAACTCTGGCTCTTCCCCAAATTAGAAAATGATTATGAAGTGGTTTGAATCACTTCAGGATATCAGGGCAGCCATATTAGCACAACTGAAGATGCTCACAGGAAAGGACTTCCAGAGCTGCTCCAGAAAGGGACGAGACAGTCAGCCCAGTGGCCGGCCTGTCATCACAGCCCTGAGGTAGGGGGGTCACATTTTTTAATCCATTCTGGGTGAGACCCACAATTTTTTAAAAATTATAAAATAAGTGGGCTGAGGATATAGCACAGGCCCTGGGCTCAATCCAAGTACCAAAAATAAAGGGGAGAGGAAGCAAGAATGGTGGGAAAAGTGTGCCTGAATTGAGGATTGTTGAAATGTGGTTCTAAACACACACACACACACACACACACAGAGAGAGAGAGAGAGGGAGAGGGAGAGGGAGAGAGAGAGAGAGATCATACATGGCTCACTTATAGTTTCTCAAAAATAGTAATTTAGCATCACTGATAAGTGTTTCTTGGCGTAGAAGTCAGTATTGTAAAGTTAGGCTTCAGGGCCAATCACAGAAAAGTCACAGAAGCTGAATAATAATAAATGCAAGGTATTTCAATGTGTGACAGCCACACATGTGTTCTGATGTGTTAAACACAGATGCACAGGATGAGTTTTCACAATGTCAGGCTCAGAATTTAAAATTTTGCTGTGATAAAAACTGCAAATATAAAATCTTTATATATTTTACAAAGGTGTACAGGAATCTAACAGAAATGTTTGGAATTCTTGACCCTTCGTTTCATAGATATTAATTTTTATAATGTGCTGCTTTAGTTAATTGGGATTTTAAATGGGTTTTCTATTTAGCAAAAATTCTATATATGAGTTGGTTTTAGTTTCTGTGAAGTAATCAAATCAGTTTAGAGTTAGAAGTTCAGGTCCTACTGTGGGAATTACAGTGGAGGGCAATGCATCTTCAGAGATCTGTGGATCTGTTAGGGCCAAACAGAGGCTGACTTCACATTTAACGCACAGGTTGCACACACAGCAGCCTCCTTGGTCTTCCCAGGCAGGTGGAAGATGTAAGTGAAATGCTCACGTAGGAGACGCATGGAAAGCTTAGCCGATGTTAGTGCTATGGTTTGGGTATCATTTGAGCTTGTCCCCCAAGGATTCAGGTGTTAGTTTTCAACGTGGGTATTGGGAAGTAGGGGAAACTGAAAAAGGTGCAACCTAGTATGAAGTGGTTAGGTTCCTCAGAGTGCTGCTCTCTAAACAAATTTATTCTCATGGGATACTTACGAGTTTTTGCAAAAAAACAAAAGTTGATACAAAGGAAAAAGACCAATTTTTCCCGGGACTCTGGTTTCCTGTCTGGCCATACAACTTTTTCCAGTTGTATGCACTCATTCCATGACACCATCCACAGGTGGTGACTCCCTCCTGGAAACTGTCACCCAAGGCTGAGGGGGTGAGGTTTTCCAACCTTGGACTTTGAGCCCCCAAAAATGTGAGCTGCACAAACCTATTTTCTACATGAAGAAACTGAACTCGCGTATTTTTTATTATAGCATTGGGAACTTACTAATGTTGTTAATCAAAGTTAAATATATTGATTAAGCTATACGTGAACACTGACCTCTGGAACGTGGAATAGCATTTGTCCTCACTGACCAATAAACATTGCTAAAGCAGTAAGCTGAACCAGGCTCAGTTCTGTCTGTTAAACTGATTGTGCTTACGAAGTCTGAAAGGTTGCAAAAATAACCAGTCACAAACAGTTCCCCGCCCCGTGTCTGTGCTTCCTCTCCCTGTAATTCTGAGTACTTCTCCACACTCTTAAGGGGCTTGTGACACATGACTTGTTCTAGCCAATGGCACAAGGGCAGACAGAGACTGCTCTTGGAAGGAACCTGTGTGTGCACTGGAGGCTTATCCTTCCCAAATGTTTCTGGGAGTTGTCAGCCTTGTCCAGCCCAGTGTGTAAAGAGAGACCCATACTCAGTCCTCACTGGTGCATTGGCGTCTTAGTTACTTTTTCATCACTGTGACTATGCAACATCCCCAATTTAAGGGAGAAAAAGTTTATTTTAGCTCACATTTTCGGGAGGTCACAGTGCATTCACAGGTGGCAGGCAACAGTGGAGGTACATGGCAGAGGTGAAGGCAGCTGCTCACAGCATTGCAGAGAGGAAGCCCAACCAAGTTCTCCACAGGAAATTAATAGCATATATATACTTCCAGGTCCTACCCCAGTGAGCCAACCCTTCTAAGTCCAGTCTCAGTGCTGTTCCCTCTCTTCCAGGTGTGGTTCTAATATACCACAGGCCTGTTATCCAGTCCACACACCTGTAATCCAATCCACACGCCTGCAGTCCACTGCTCCTGACCAGGCCCCAATCTCCCAACAGCACATGGTTCCATAGGCAATCCATAATGTCCAAATACGTGAGACTTTTGGAGGACATCCCAGATCTAAACCGTAATAATTGGCCGACTGCCCTTTGAAAAAGTCATTTCCTAAGGTCAGCCCACACTGTCGTGTAGTAGGATGGTTCCAAACTAAAGAGTTATTCTGAGCCACTACATTTCAGGGTGTCATACAAATCCCCAAACCAGCAGATGTAATAAGAAATCACAGTCCTGTTTAACCTTTCTTGTGGAAATTTGGCAATTTTTTAATTAATATCGTGACACCGATAGTCATGTCTACGAGGCCAGTTGTGTGTTCTAACCTGCATTTTCTATCCTGGCACCATGGTGACCACATCTTAAGCAGATGATTAATGCTCAGGTGACGGCTCAGGACTGGAGTTATTTAAGGTCATCAGGCTTTGTACTTGATCTTGTTTTTAAAACTGGCAGAGCTAGGACTTAATGTAAATTAGCAACTGAATACTATTAGCTTCCAAGTCCCGACGAGATTTTGTCTGGCAAAACTTCTCTGTACTATTCTCAGAGTGAATGAGGAAAAAAAAATTGTCCTAGGAAATCCCGTCAGGCCAGGGGAGCAGATGACAGCTTCAACTCTGAGCAGAGGGTGGTCATCTTCCTTTATGTATACTCATTTTTAGAGATATTGTTACAAATTTTAGAACGTTCCGCTTCCGTACATACAATAATGCATTTGAGACTGGCAAGAGTTTGGTGATTAACTTTCCGACACAGCCAGTCTCCCTAATCTGTCTCACATTTGAAGATCAGCCAATAAGCACAGGTTTTTAGGTGGGATGGGGGAGGGATGCTTTTTAACAATGTTGGAATGAAGAATTCTGTCTCTGTAACATGACGATAGTAAAACAATGCAGAGAAAGTCTAGACAGAATAATTATTTTGAAAACAGTTGCACACAGCAAGGCTAATGCAGTGATTATCCCTCAGACATTTTAAATCATTTACTGAATTTACATACTTATAAAAACATGTATCTTTGCAGATTGCTTTTGGAACACTTTGTTTCAGTTTTCCTTGTGGGAAAGTATTTCTCCACAAGACACAAGACATTAACTGCGACATCTTATGTTACTTAAACAAAATCCCTAAATAATATGATGTAAAATGTATAACAAAATAGGTTTTCTACTGCTCCAAATTTTTAATAATTGTATTTTCATTATACCCGTTAAAATATCCCCTATTAGATCAAAACACTTGCTAATTTAAGGCAGTTACAGATATTTGTTAGACATAAGTATAGAATGAATTGCGTTTGTCTTGGGAACCTTGTGACTTAGGAAGCGGTTGGCCATGGACGCTCCCACTGTCAGCTGTTCAGAATTGATTTACCATCTGTTATCTTCTGTGTTTCTGCTTGGCACTGCCCATTGGAACACTCAAACATTACAGTGTATTTTGGCATTAAAATTCTCTTCCAGTTGTGGTCAGCCCAAGTCGTGTTTTTCCAACTATTACCATACCTGTTCCATCCATCACTCCTACTGTGGCTTTGTCTGGCTGAGGGCAAACACTTGGACAGGGTAATTTACACACAGTAGAAACCATGCCAGAGGCAGGTGGATAGATAGGGGTACTGTGCCTGCAAGTTTAAGGGAAACAAAATTGGTAGGAGACTTAAAAATGCTACAGGATAATGAATGCTTTGTGGATTGGTGTCTACTTATTGAGCAATGGAGTGTGATTACATACTGATCCTAGCAGCCAAATTTTTAATAAACACAGTTAATGTAAATGTTCCATGAATTAACTTCGCTCTATATTTGCTCATCACCATGGAAACTATCGCTAACAATAATTGTTGATACTTGAGTGTTAACATTGCCCGGGGGAAGAATTCCAAGAAGTATTCAGGACAACTGGCAGAAGAGCCTTTGTAGAATGTTAGGGTCACCTTCTGTGGGCTCTGCTATGTGCTGATTCTATTTTTAAAAGCTGTTTTTTAAGGTTTCCTCTAATACTATTTTCCTTAATTGCTTAAAAATAATTCCTTCAATCATATTTAAACCCCCAACATCATATAAAATGATATGAAAAATTTTATTATTGTACTATTATTTTCTTTGCTTGTTCTCTCAGGGAGTATAATAAACCTATATGACTAACCCCGAATTTGGAGATGTAAAAATATTTCTTTACTAAATTATTTTCTCACTAAAAGTAGAGTTAATTAGTCAGTTTGATACCAATGACCATAGAAACTATATGGGTTTGGGATGTGAGTGTGGGTCATATGTGAGGACAGGAAAAGTCATTGCACTGACTTTTGGATGCCTATTTTCTCACACTGACCTTCCAACCTTCCTGGCATATAGTAAGTTAGGAAAGTAATTATAGTCATGTCTTTCAGTGACGAGAACCAAATCCTGACCCTAAATGGGAAAGGAGTAATTAATGGAATAACTGAACGAATATTAGACTCCATCGTTCCAAGTCCTGTGTTTTCTCTGCTGCTTGTGTCTGTACCACCACTGCATTCTCTGTAGACATTTAAAGGAGGTTGATGGGTAGCTCATCCTACCCTAAGGAGCACCTGGGTTCATCACCAGCTTTGTCAACATGAAAGGAATTATATTGCATTCTATTTTTGCAAGCAGGTAAAGGATTGTAAATTTAATGCAATATATGTGCACAGAATTCTGAAGTACAATGTAAACATTGTGTTTCACATATATATATGCACTATTAAATATGGGGGAGGGAGAAAGTGGGTAAACGACAGATGTTTCTTGTTTGGATCTCAAGTAAATTCTAGGAGAGGCATAGAAATACATGACAACTATTATTTAGTAAAATTGCTTCAATGCCTGCCCTTTTTTATTCATGTTAGGGTTTGAGGCCACTGCTACCCAAATTCTGAAGAGCCATGTAACTATTTTCCACTGGACATTTGCAACATGGCAGCCTACTTGAAGAAATTGTGATGTATAAGCTATGCAAAGTCCCTTCCCTTTCGTATAAGGACTTTAAAGGAAAAAGAAACCTAAGCAAGAAAGTTAATGCAACCCCTAAATGCCACTACAGAAATATAAAGCATTATGAGACGGACAGGACGGCCATCTAGCACGCTGTGGGTGGGGGAAATGCTCCCCTGGGCAAGGAAAGGCTGACAGCTTGCAGAAAATGCTTCTCTTCCTTTCTGAAGGATAAGTAGGGGAGACCAAAGTATTTCTCCCCTGTCCTCATATCCAGATCTGACACAGCAGCCTCTACAGTTCTTTTGGCAGGCCCAGTTTTGTGGAAGACAATCTTCCACAGGCAGGGGAGGATGGTTTCAGGATGATTCAAGCACATAACAATTATCATGCACTTTATTTCTTATTGTTATTACATTGTAATATGTAATTAAATAATTACACACATCACCATAATGTAAAAGTGTATGTGCAACTGCTCCCTGCCACCAGCATCACTCGCCACCTTGGTTTCACCTCAGAACATCAGGCAATAGAATGAGCCTCGTAAGAAGTGCACAACCTTGGTCTTTTGCATGTGCAGTTCACAGTAGGGTTCATGCTCCTAGTAGAATCTGATGCTACTACTGATCTGATGGAGGTCAGGCAAGAATGCCAACAATCGGGGACAGCTGTAAATAGAGGCGATGTTTCACAAATTGGTTTGCTACTCACCTGTTTTGCAGTCTGGTTCCTAACAGGAAATGGACAGCTAATGATCCAGGCCTTGGGGTTGAGAACCCCTGGTCTAACACATCAAGACTTGTGGCAACTGCTTTCATATAGGCCCCACATTCTAATTGAGCTGCATCATAGCACACACGTCAGAACACAGGGCAGAAAGAGAGACTAGGCTGTTCCCATCAGATGGTGTCTTAGTTACTGATTCGTTGCTGGGACAGAACACCCGACATCCACAACTTACGGAGGAAAGATTTGTTTTAGCTCACAGTTTCCTAAGGTCACAGTCTATTCATGGGTAGCTGGCAACAGTAGAAGCATATGTCAAAGGCTGAGGTGGAGGCAGCTTCCCATGACGCTGTGAACAGGAAGCCAAGTCCCTGAAAGAAGGGGAAAAGTATCTTATTCCCTTCCAGGTCCTGTCCCAGTGTCCCACCGTTCCAGGTTTTAGCCCCTAATCTGTTATCTACTATACACCTGTAAATGAATCCATACGCCTGTAATCTATAAGCTGTAACATTCCTGCCTTTCACCCCACACCTGATATCCACACATGCCCATAATCCAGCCCTCCAGAGTAGCCCCCATCTCCTAACAGCATATGCTTGTGTAGATAATCCATAACATCCAAATACATGAGACTTTTGGGGCACATTCCAGATGCAAACCACAATCACTGGTAACTCTGGTGCCTGGCAATGTCCTTGTAAAAATCCCTGTACACTTGCCAGTAACTTGCTTCCCCTTAGGCTGTCCTGTTAGGCCAGTACCCACAAAGAGAAATTACAAAGGCTGGAGTCTGAGAAACTGAGAGGCCGTGGGGAGTGAGGACTCCCAAAAGAAGTGGCCCACCCTATCAGACATGCCACAGCAGGAGGCACAGGGTTGCCTTGCCCTGGCAGGGGAGTCTTTGGAATTTAGACTTTACTATGAATGAATCCTCATGTGAACCCACATGCAGAGGAGACTGGCACATTTCTGGGCAACTTGTTAGAACAAAGAGAATGCCTTGTAAATACTACTTAATGGAGGACACCCTGTGCAAGGTGTTACACAAGCTCTGGTGACACTTTCACAGCTCCTAGATTATATGGATTATGAGCTGGGGGTATATAACTAGCTCCCCACACACGGGCCTTATGAATGGATTCTGGACTCTGCATTCATCCTTACCTGCTTTTGCTCCAGGCCAGCAAGGAGACACCCCAAAGTTCCCCACTCCTGTCTGTCACATACAGATTGGTCTTGTTCTCATATTAAACTTTATTTCCGCATGAATTGTGTGTCCATATAGAACGGGATATGATTTTAATAGTGTGTTAATCAAGGAGAGTGTAAGGGACACGTGTGGCTGCGAGTCTCAGCTTGGTTGAGTTGTCCTCGTCACCCTTTCAGCCCCCACAAAGACAGATCAAAGTTCCCCTGCTATGTTAACAGGAGGGTCCTACGGAAAACAGAGCTTGGTCATCACATTTGGCAACTGGATGGGGCACATAATGGGTCCAGTTCATTTAATTAATATTTATCAAGAGTCCAGACGGAGCCTGGCAGTTGTGAAGGTGCCAGTCACTCCCACCCGCCCTGCCTTTGCCATCTGCTGTGCCTGTGAATGGCAGGCACCAGGCCGCTTGAGGAGATGTAGTGTCCCTATGCCCTGTTGTTTCCCTGCTTCTGTGGTCCCCTGGCCGTCTGTGGCTTCTCATGGGGCCCTTAGCTTGTAATGCAATACTACAAGGCATGCGACACACTATTCTAAAAATATGTGTATGAGGTAGCTGGGTTAAGATTTTTCTTTTCTTTGAACTCAGTGAGCTTCAGGTTTAATGAATATTTGCATGTTTCTACAGATTCTTTAAAACAACTGTGTGATGCTTTTTCTGAAAGGATCATGGAGATCAGGGGATATATAGAACTTATCAGCTATGAAGAGCATAGTTCTTACCTTGGCATCTCGCTGAACTATAACTCGGATGCCTTCTTTTTCTCATTTTCTTTTTTGCTTCCTTTCTTTTCTCTTTGTTTTCTTTTTCTGGTACTGATGATGAAATCCAGTCTTCGCACTGAGCTATATCCTCAGCCCATTTTTATTTATTTATTTATTTATTTATTTATTTATTTATTTATTTTGAGACCAGGTCTCATTAAGTCACAGGAATGCCCAGGCTGGGCTTGAACTCATGATCCTCCTGCCTCTGCCTCATAAAATGCTGGGATAACGGCCTTGTGCCACCATACCCATCCTGTATGTCTTTTTGAGGTGTATGACTGGTTCCAAGTTCTGTTGTGATTCCGTCCTCAGGTTTGGTCTCCTCCTACGCTATCCAATCCTCCCCCATAGACTCTCTCTGGAAGGACCAGGACACACACACTCTATAGCATCACGAGCCCTGTGGATCCTGGTCCTGCCGCCTCCAAGGAGCGCCAGGGGGCAGAATAGCCAGGCGGTTTCTTTGTCCGTATAACGGTCCTCTCATTTCTTAATTCTTTCTGCTCCTTAACTCATGAACGACACATTTAGTCTCAAATTGCTCCAACTCTAGAACCACACATGGGAGCCAGTCTTTCCACGGCCACGGTCATCCTGCATGATTGTGGCGTCGTCTGTTCACAGTCCCAATAGAGATCAGAGCTGCTGACACCCTCCCAGTCAGCGCCAAGCATGCTTTGCTCCACTGCTTTGTGGGCCGGTCCCTAAGAATCCTCCACTTTGGCCATGCCAAAGCCCCGTTGCCATTGCCTTCTCAAGGTTTTGATGTTTGTTCTGTCTTGTTGGTTAGTTTTTATTTTTGATGAGGTGTTTGATTGCAGAATTTATGGGTACTTTTCCCATTTTTCTACTTGGAGAGGAAACACAAAGCTATGGCTCACAGCTAAAATACGCTTGTGCGGTGACTGCCTCACGGGGCTTTGTATTAGTAGGTGGATTAGCCATTCGTAATCCTAGGTGAGGTCCGGTTCAAGGGATGGGTTATTGCAGGCATGTCTTGGAAGGGTGTATGACCCTCCCTGGGTACTTCCTTCTCTCTCTGCTTCCTGGTGCTACGTTAACTGTCCTCTGCCGTGCTCACTTCTGCCTTGGAGCCAGCCAGATGACCATTGACTGGATACATGAGTCCCAGTAAACCTCTCCTCTAAGTTGTGAGATTCAGGTACTGTGTCCAGCAGCAGGAAATCTAAGTAATATATGAATTAGTTGACTACCTATTAAATTCATCTTTAGGGAAAATATCTGACTCTCTATGTGCCATAGAGGAAGCGACCTCTGAGGCCTTGTGAGAGAAAAAGTGATTGGAATACAGTTTCTGTTTTCGCTCTTATACTTTCATGCCCCTCCTTTCTCAGAATTACAGCTTACTAACCATGGCACCGACGAGGCAAGGAACACTGAGTAGACCTTTCCCATGAAAAATGGAAGCACAGCAAACTCTACCCAGACATCTATATTATTTTAGCCTTTTCTACCCTTTGGTCCACCCAATATTCTGTAGAGAATTTTCTAAACCCAAACCAGTCTTGCCCTAATTCCAGAAAACCATATAAGTGGTTTTGATACCATGTCATTTCCATCTCATGGAAGTCTGTTCTCAGGAATCAGACTTTCTAGGAACCAAAAAAAAAGTTGTTTTCACCAAAGTTCCATGTTGAAATTTTCCGTCATTGCTGAAATGCTAGCATTGGTCTCACTCTTGTCGCTGCTGCAGTGGAAGTGCCTGTATTGATGTGTGTGTGTATGGAGAGAGAACTAGTTCCTTATTCACAGATACTAGAACAGAAACTAAAAGGCTTGAAACTAAAAATGAAAGTGGTCATCAACCTTATTTAAAAGAATTATTATAACATTCCTGTAATTATTTTGATGACTAATGTAAATGCCTAAATTATTATAATTTGCATACATAGATATTATTCAAATCCAAGACTCAACAATTAACTAGTATATATTTTGAAATCAGAATAAAATATCTTAAGAGTTTTCTCAAAACTTGTTATAAATATGCAAAGTATAAAAGGATGTGATGAAAATGGTCAATTAACCAAGATTTTGTCTATCAGTTTTTTAATCTAATTTGACTCTAATTTATAAAATAATACTTTTTACAGAAAAAAGAGAATTGTTTCTATTTGTCGGTATGGGTGGAGAAGAATTTTAATCATCCTATAGCTAATTGGAATAGATCCATACTTCTCAACCCAGTTGATTTTTCCCACCAAGGAATCTTCTAAGGACATTTTTGGTCACACCAGAGATGCATTCTCCTCAGTAGCTGTTTGCTAGTTAAGCAGAGAAACATACTAACATGCATACTAAAATTTAAGCCCAAGGAGCAGGTAAACTTCAAGGTTATCTCTGAATACATGAATCTGTATATACTGATAGGTGTTTTCAATATCACCTGTCAACTAGAAACAGTTTACATATAAATGATACAGATTGTTTAGGTCCAGATGTAAAGTGGTTTTTTAAAAAGTTGTTTTATGGAGCCAGTATCCTAGGGTTATTTAGGGTGGCTTTAAGCAAAGTGTTTATTTCATATTTAATTTTAAAAATAACTCTAAATCCACGTACTGAGTCTGGTTTTGCCCTTACAAATACAGTGGATATCCTACCTAGTATTATATACTTCACTTCATAAAACATGTAGATTTTTTAAAAAGTATCTATTCTTCTTTTAGAAAGATACATTCTTTACCAAACTTTCAAATTGTATTGGATATTGGAAAGAAAATATACAAATAAATGAAAAGAACATTAACAAAAGAGGAAAGGCTGACTTTGGAAATGGTGGCCCAGAGTAGAGAGACAAACTAGTCTAGAACCTGGTATTTTTAATTAACTTTATTTTGCAAGAGAACAAATATATGTGTAAATGGGAGAAGAATGTTCTTAAGTATAGATGACACAACTGATACGTTGGAACTTGCGAAAAAGCAACTTTGGTGTTACCTTGAGTGTGATGCCAAGATTATGAACAAATAGAATGTTCTATTGGTCTTTAAAAAAATTATCCAGTTATATTGAGCTACTTTATATACCTTTTGAAACCTTTCTCTTTTTGCTTTTTGAAAAGTTTAAGATAACAATGAGTTTGAAAGAACTTAGTCTCAAAGAATTAAAAGTGTAAAACATACAAAAAATTAAGAAAATATTTTGATAGTTATTCTATATAAATTGTCTTAAGAAAATTGAGGATAAAAATTCACACATACACACACATGACTGACATAGGCACACATGTTTTTCTGAAGTTTCCTTCCTTTTTGAACTGAGTAGAGGATAGAGGTCAGAAGCTGAATTATAAAATTAAAGCTATTAACATAAATGTTTGTTTTACTTAGTACAAATTCAATTATAATTCTTAAATATCTAAACAGACAAAACCCCCAAAAATGTGTAACATGATTTAGCTGTTATATGACATATGGCATCTTAATTATTGAAATATGAAAAAGAGTGGATAACAGGGTCCTTGATATTTTAACTAAGTCTTATTATGAACTCAACTTATCTACTTGCATGAATTACATGAAATCAGGATATGTTCAGCGTTTTAGGGGATTTTAGGAAAAATATTTAAGAGTACAGATTGTAATTGATAGAGCAGACAGTACCTGGTGAGATAATCATATTTTTACATAGTTAATAAGACAGTCTATTTTCATAATTCATGTAATTTAGAAATCTCCTGTATTTACAATATATTTTCAAAAGATCATTAGAAATAATAGTACATGCTGGTATAGAATACCCACAGAATTCTATTTAAGGAAATAGTTTTCACTCTTTCGCTAAACCAGTTAGGAAATTATGTTCCTGAGAGAAAAAAAATGTATACAGGATAGTTCTTTTGCTGTATTTATTTCCTAGTGTTGACATAGCCATTGTTAGTAGTTCAAAACAGATTTTTTCCCACATGTATTGATTTCTTTGGCAACTTTCTACTTTTCCTTTCACTGCACTGTTTTCTTCCTTGGGCTTCACATTGGCTCCCAACCTCCTGAAGACTCAGCCTACAAAGCCAGGGAGAACCGCGATCAACACCCCGCCCAGCTGAGGAATTTTTAATATTGTGCCGTTAAAGTGCTTCGTGCTCGATTTTGTCATCACTTTGCATTGTTGATATATGTAATATTTGAGATATTCTTCTTTGGAAGAACTTGAAGGAGACATCAAACAGAATGGATAAACACTGGTGTCCGTGCACCCTCTAGAAAATGTGGTTGGTGTATCAAGCACTTCCCTTCACCCACACATCTTTAAAAATACACTAGGGCAAAACTGCGAGATTCTTACAACAGCCAGTGTGGTAACATGGAATGTGCTAGCAGTGGTGGTAATTGTAGTGTTTCGGAAAGAAAATAGCTCTCAGCAAACTACATGTACACAATGAAACGTCCAGTATGGTTTGGCTTTCTTATTCATTGGCAGTTTAAAAAAAAAATTGGACCCTTTAATGCAGCAGCAGAAGAAAGAACTCAAAAAGTATTGTAATGATTCCATCTCCAAATTATGTCAGCTATAAAATAAATGGATTCATTGTTACATATCACTTTCTTGGGGGTAAGAGCAAGCCTTGGAAGGGTTAGTAACTTCTTCCGAAGCTAACTGAAGAAAGGGAATTTTGTATTTGCCCATTTGTTTGTTTGTTTCAACTAGGCTGGTTGCTTAAAGTCTAAAAATTAATGGCCCTTAATAAAAGAGAGAATTGAAGGGAGATGTTCGTTGGATTTCTGACAAACTTCGCTCACATTGACTTTGTAGATCATTGTGGCTAGATCCAAAATAATCATTTGGAAGAAAAATTACAGATTTGACACAAAATAGTCAATATGAATCCAAGAAAAGCTTTCCAATCCCATAGTTGTAGATTTCAGTGGAGAGATGGAGAAAACATTAGCGCTATTGCCACACGATTGGATCACAAACACCGTCTACCTAGAAACCAAGACCCCTCTGTGGGGAGGAGAAAACACAGTTGCTTGACTGCCTTGAATTGGAATGTGTTAACATGCAGAGTGAATTCACATGGCATGCCTTGACTTTAAGTCTCTCCTTTTAATGCCAAGACTTTGCATTACAGCTAGGGCAGCTGAGACAGTCTGGCGACTTTAGGACATAGTATAAGTTTTAAACCCTTCAAAAATCCTCTCAGAATGCTTGATAAATAAGTGACAATAGGATTGTGGCAATGTTTCTTTGTGTTTGCGCATCTTCATGCATTGCTTATAGCCATGTTTTGAGTTCAATTATATAATTTCTTGGAATTCTAAGTAATCTTGATATCCTTTCATACCCATTGTGAAAACACTTCTAATAGCTCTTAAGATTAGGTTGTAATGTCAAGATTAAAAACAGCCCATGTGTTCTTCTGAGGCTAAACCGTCTGCTTCTGTCCCAGGCCAGTTCTCAGCTCCCTGTAGAACGTTTGCCTGCAATATCCCTGCTCTGCCCTCTTTACACACTTGTGCATCAGGACAGGATCATTCCCCAGATACAGGTAGATTCTAAAGTACGCCATAAAATCAGTCTAACCTTGAACACGAATTACCATCCAACCATTCCACAGGGTCACCCAATCTCATTTTACAACCTTCAACTTTATAATCTTCCATTTTCTTCTCAATTTTTCTGAACATGTTTTTAAATAATACTCTATGCAATAACTCAGATAAGGATCTTTAAATGTTTCCATATTGAAGGAAAAGATTATTTGTCTTTTCTCATAATTCCCAAACTTTCTAGAATGGAAGACAAAAATCAAAAAACTACTGACAACTCCATGGTGTTTCTGACCCTCAGTAATTTTTCTCCATCTCATTTCCCAATATAACAATGTGAGCAGTTACTAAAAGCACAAATGACACAATATTGCTCAACTATTTTTTTTTAAATATACCCAATAGCTTGACTTGGAAGGAGCATAAATTCTTGTAGCACCATATCCTGATCTGTCTGAGCCACATAGCTCCCCCACAACTGAGGTGGCATCCTTACCTCATGGCTCCATCCCAAGCCTTCATGACTGAGTCCCCACCACACAGTTCCTCATGGTCACTCAACCCTGCACATAAGATCTCTGGCACTTCCACAGATGCCTCAAAGAAGCGGGGAAGGTCAAAGAAATAATATCCCATGTGGCAAACTTAGACCAAGGCCATTTGAACATTCCCGAGAGAGGCAATTTGCCTTTGGTCAACTCTGTGGTCCCCAGGAAGACCTATTTCCTGTTGAGTCCCTTAATAAAGCCCTGTTTATGCTTGATTTTACTTCTTCCTTTCGTTTTCACTTTTCTCTCCCATTTTCTGCTCTGGGTTCATGCTCTTCTTTAATACACTGCTAGCATGGAAACTTGCCTCAAGCTCCATTTTGAGGAAAGTACAGATATGACAGTATATAACACCCATATGGCGGACCACGCCCACCCATCTACCTCTGTTTCCTGCTGGTCTTCCTTATCTGCATGGTTTTATTTCTGTTTTGCAACTTTCTCCTGTGTCTCTTCCTATATCCTCACCTGAGATTTCCTGTTCGCATTATGTGTCTGCTCAAATATGAGCCCTGCCAAGAGGCTGTCCCATCCTGCTCCCGCTGCAAGGCCCTTCTTCCACCCAGCACCCCCTGCTGCCCACCTTATTCATCACCATCCACATTGTTACATTCTTTGTGTAAAACTGCTTATTATCTCCCCATAGAAGTATTACCAAGTGCTTTTGCTCTTCTCGGAGCAGAGCCTTGTGAGGCTCGATTGCTACTGTCAGCTGGCACATAGTAGGCACTCTATATTTATTACATAGCAGACTAAGGATTTTTGTCTTAGTAAATTATACGTGATTTTGCTCATGAAATTTGACTATAAATATACATGATTGGCATGACCTTAAGCAAATTAGAGAAGTTCAATACTTCTTTTAAAGTTCTCTAGTTTAGTTACAATTTTTTCATTGTTCATCTACCTGTATGATGAGTTTTTAAATACATAGTTAAAAAGCATGTATGGCAAAAATGGGAGAAATCTATGAGAAGATCCTTCCTGCACCATCCTCCAAGCTTCCTGACTCAGACAGGATCATTAGGAAGCTAAGACCCTGTGGGATCAGCTGGGGCCACCATGGAATGAAGGAAAACGTGTCTATCAAATGTGTTTAAGTGTAAGTGTTATTTTATTCTGAGTAAATTACCTATCGTGGCATATTTCTCCCAACTGGGTTATACTGAGGAATCTTATCATTGTTTTTAGCAATACACAAGCCGTCTTGGTCCTCACAGCCTTGCCCTCTTCTGTGTCTTTCTTGGATGCTTTTCCCTGAAGTTCAGGCGTGCTACTCTCAGAAAAGCAACTTGAACAAAGATGTGCAAATACTTGCCAGCTAAATCATTCAAAGAAATTCATGGGTTTGATCTTTGCAACCAACAACTGGAAATCTAGAGGTAAATTGTATGAGTTGTCACGCGGTATAAATAGCTCCTGTGGTGAAGTGGCTTGCAGCTTGCGGAATCCATTCAGTATGTAACTTCATACTTAGATGCCCAATAAAATGGGATACACTTTTTATTGGATTTAGAAACAAGTACAGATTACATATTTAGAAATATTTTCCCCCGTTTTATTGATATGTATACGTGCAAAATTTAAGGTTTACATTGCAGTTGAGCATTTTGTGCACATCCGTATCTTCTCAAGGTGACAAGGGCTTTCCCACTCTTCTTTTGTCCCTCCCCCTACTTCCTCCTGCTCCACCCTACCCCCCTGTTTCACTTTGTTTTTCCTTTTAAGTTCCATAAGAGTTGTGATCTGGGACTCTCATATCAGAGAGACCATTCGATGTTTCACCTTCTGCTTCTCACTCACTTCACTAAGCATAATGTTCTCAAGTTTCTTCCATTTGTCTCTAAAAGCCTCCACACTGTTGGACTTTATAGATGC